>SJYC01026113.1:0-22990 GCA_006408675.1 Madoqua kirkii
ACAAGAGCTGGGCTCAGGCTCTCTCGTTTGGATGCAGAATCCAGAGCATCTTGGAGACTTTTCTCCCTCAAGATGAGTTTCATGTTTGACTTCTACTGAAGTTGTGTACATATTTATAGGAGATTAGGAAAGCGTGTCTATAATAAAGAGATAAAATGTGATGGTTTCCATTTTATGGGACAAAAAATATTAAAAAAAAAAAAACCAGCTAACCTCTCATCTTTCGGTGTAAAGTTTGTCTGCTCTTTGCAAGGCGTTCGGATGAAACGAGAGTGCAGTCGCGGCCCCGTGCCGCCGCAGAGGAGTTCAAGGTGACGAGAGTCACTGTCGTGGAGGCTGTGTCCTAAAATTGCGGGCGACATCGCCGCCTCCGGACAGAGGGAGCCGGGAGCCGCAGAGCCGCACCCGGGCCGGGCACAGCCGGGACTTCTTCCCCGGCGACCGAGAAGGATCAGCAGAGGCGCCCGGCGGCCCAGCTGCTCTGGGGTGGTTTGGGGACGCGGTGAAGCCTCCGAAAACGTGAATGAGAGGGTCAGGTGTGGAGGTGTTGGCAGCAGCTGGGACAACTGCCGCTCTGAAGGAAGCCCACCTGGCCGCAGGCCCACCCGGCCCCGGCGGACGCCTCGCGGGGCCCGGCGCCGGGTCAGGCCAGCCGGGCGGGACACAGCCGGGCCGCGGGCACAGCCGGGGTGGCGGCTCCTGTGCTCTCAGCCGCTTCAGACACAGCCTCGCTCTGCCAGCTCATTTCTCCCTGTGACTGAAATTTTTTAAAAAGCTTTTATTTTGTGTTGTTTACAATTAACAATGTTGTGAGTCTCGGCTGAACAGCGAAGGGCCCCACAATTTTTCGAGCCCCGGTGCGCACTCAGCCTTGTGGCAGGTGCACCGGCCGGCCGCTTGCCAGTGGCCGCGTGTCTCACCAACATGTGTGCGCGTGTTACTCGCTCAGTCGTGTCCAGCTCTGTGACCCCACGGACTGTAGCCCGCCAGGCTCCTCTGTCCACGGGATTCTCCAGGCAGGATTCCTGGAGGCTGTCCGCCGGATTCTTCCCTTCTCTGTAATCAGGACTTTGTGGGGCTGGACCGATGCTTTGAGAGGCGGTCAAGAGCCCGCAGCTCAGCAGGCTAAGCTGCTGGCCTGGCTACCCTGATGGTTGTAAGCGATGGTCTTCTCACTCCATTATTTCTGCTCCTCTGAGAGTTTCCAGTCTCCCCAGAGATGTGTTTACTCATTTGTATACATCATTCAAACTAACCTTTTTAAATGTTAAAATGTATTGAACAAGTTTGAAAATGGAATGAATTATTAATCGGTCATTTAAAAAAGTCTAGATGTTTGACTAGAATCTACTAGTTTCCCTAAAAAATTCCATCTGAGAGAGCCTGGTCTAAATGTTGTTTATTTCATATGTTTCTGTCCCCTCACCGTCTAATCTGTCGCCCACGCTTTAGGATACCTAGTTCAGGATCCTGGCTATCCCGGCTTCCCAGGTGGCTCAGGGGTAAGGAGTCCACTGCCCACACAGGCGATGCAGGAGATGCAGCTTCGATCCCGGGTGGGAAGGTGCCCGGGTGGGGAAGGTGCCCGGTGGGGGGGAAGGTGCCCGGGGGGAAAGGTGCCCGGGGGGAAAAGATGCCTGGCTGGGGAAGGTGCCCGGGGGGGAAGGTGCCCGGCTGGGGAAGGTGCCCGGCTGGGGAAGGTGCCTGGGTGGAAAGGTGCCCGGTGGGGGGAAGGTGCCCAGGTGGGGAAGGTCCCTGGAGGAGGAAATGGCAGCCCACTCCAGTGCTCTTGCCTGGAGAATCCCGTGGACAGAGGAACCTGGCGGGCTGCAGTCCATGGGGTCACAGAGAATCGGACTTAACTGAGCACATCACAGCACTGGCGATAAAGACATAAAAATATGAGCCAGATAATGTCATAGAGTCACCTGTGAAAACTTTAGACCAGAATTAACGAGGTCAGAAGTCTTAACATAACCCTTTTGGGAAATAAGATATTTAAAGCTGCGGAATTTACTGAGTGTGGTTTCTTTTTCCACTGGATGCCATGGTTAGTCTCTAAAAATAGGAAAGCCATTAGACTAGCATCTCACGAGCAGCAAGAGCGTGCAGAGTCTTTCTGTGAGACCGTGTATCACACACGTGCTGTCAGGAAAGCGTCAGGAATCACCCAGAAGATCTGGTTTTTGTTCAGCCCCATTACCCCTCTTTGACTTAGAATTAACATTCCCTATAACGGGTCATTTTTGACCAGAAGTTCAGCCACTTTTGTAAATTTAATTTCCTTAGGAAGCCTTTCTAACATTCGTGGGCAAGGGCAAGATGCATAAGTCCAAACAGATTTGGCTGGGATGGTATATTTCAGCCAAAAATTACTTCAGGGTACAAAATGAAGCAAATTTTTGCCAGAAGATGGAGTCACTTCACCAGCCAATGTGCTCTTTACATACCTGAGTCCCAGCCGAGGCCAGCAATCTAGACTCCACGTAGCCGGTTGTTTTATATACTCCTGTCCTCCTCGGAAGAGCTCAAGGTTCAAATGCGAATGTCAGTCATCAGCTGTGATCACACCTGCCAAGAAGCTGTGGTTTTCTCTGCAAGGTGTCTCCAAGGAACTCTGAAAGCAAACAGGCGTGGAGCCCCGTCAGGTCCACGGCTGCCCTGCCCAGCTATAGCCCTTCCCCTCAAAGGCAGAAAACGAGCCAACTGCCCCCGGCAGCAGAGAGCCCTGCACACTCAACAGGGTGGAGCCAGGGGGAGGCTGCCTTGCTGGATGGTCACGGCAGAGCCACAGGTGTGCCGTGGAGGTGGGCACCTGCCCACGGAGCTTCGCCTGCACAGCAGGACGGAGGGGTCTACAGCAGCCCCCCGACCGGTGAACTTACAGAGTGCTCAGACGGCGCTTTGGCAAGACACCACGTATACCAAAGCTGGCCCCTTCCAGGCAAAAGGGGTTCGTGCCCAGTCGCTTCAGTCGTGTCCAACTCCTTGCAACCCCGTGGACTGTAGCCCACTGGGCTCCTCTGTCCATGGGTTTCCCAGACGAGACTACTGGAGTGGCTTGCCATGCCCTTCTCCAGGGGATCTTCCCAACCCAGAGATTGACCCACATCTCCTGCATTTGAGGCGGGTTCTCTACCGCTGAGCCACCAGGGAGGCCCAAAAGGGGATTCAGGGGTAGACAAACCGCAGGATGCCTTCCCAACAAACCGAGGAGGCCGCACCAGGCGGGCGAGGTCTCTGCTGCGCTGAGTAGAGGCTAGCAACGCCGCTACACCCCAGGGCAGCCCCACAATGGAGACCATCCTGGCAGAAAACAGTCAAGAGACTCTGTCTTCAAAAGTTCAGAGGCTGAGAGAGGATTTACGCCAGAACTTGAAGCAAACAGCTCATTTGCAACACTTAAGCAAAAAAAAATCCTCCTCGTTCAAAACGATCCCAAAGGGCAAAGCTGTAAATCACCCAGTCATTGCACATCTTGTGGGGAGCCTGAGGGGCGATGGGCTGTTTCCTAGCTGTGGGGTTGAGGAGGGAGTCAGACTCGTCCACCGACACGCTGGAAACGGCTTGGGAAGAATGTGCGCTGATTAGTGTGGAGACGAAAGACTGTTCTTGAACGTCCTCACTCTTAACTCAGTCACATGGGCTGGCCTCTCCCTTCCTTCTGGCTCAGGACAGCGGGCAGACCTGGCAGGGCCAGGAAACGCTTCCAGGCAGACGGTGCTCTGAGTTCTCCTTCTTTCGGTTCCCACCAAAAGCAGTCACCTCCGAGATGCCAGTGTGATGGCTTTGGAGCCAGATTCTCACAGTGGAAAAAACCCTTAATCAACTCTAAGGGCGGATTAGTGAACTTCCAAGCATGTTGGAATCGGGAATCACAGCTTTAATACAGACTGTGACTCATTATTATGACTCACCCCCGATGGGGAAAGCATTCTTGTGGAACAGATTGTTGGAAGCAGTTCTGAGGCTGGGTGGGCCTTGTGGATCCGTGAATGAGGACCTCACACAGAATGGGGCCGGGGGAGGGGGGGCGACTGGAGGAGGATGCCCTTCTTCCCTTTCCCTGAGGAGGGGGACCCCAGGCTGCAGTGACCAGCCCAGGGCTCTCTGCAGAGCCACCTTGCGGGCAGGACACACCGCAAGACAAGGTTTCAAAGAGGGGCAGGAGGGAGCGCTAGACCCAACGGCTCACCGAGGGTCACACGACACTTGAGCGCCCCTGTGGCTGGAGGAGTTGGGCCCGACGCCCAAGGTCGGGGGCCTGACACCCAAGGTCAGGGGCCCTGAGGTTTTACACAGAGAACAGCCGCCCGCCGACCGTGTCCTTATTTCTGCCTCGGCACCTTTATTAGTACCCAAGGCCACCATGATGAGATGGTCGCATGGCTTCACCAACTCAGTGGACACGAACTTGAGCAAACTCCGGGAGGTGCTGAGGACAGGGGGCCTGGCTGCTGCGGGCCATGCGGCTGCAGAGTCAGACACCCCTGAGCAACGGCCCCAGCGGAGAACCGGACCCGGGCGACTTCAGCCCCAGTGAGAACCGGACCCGGGGCGACTTCAGCCCCAGTGAGAACCGGACCCGGGGCGACTTCAGCCCCAGTGAGAACCGGACCCGGGGCGACTTCAGCCCCAGTGAGAACCGGACCCGGGGCGACTTCAGCCCCAGTGAGAACCGGACCCGGGGCGACTTCAGCCCCAGTGAGAACCGGACCCGGGGCGACTTCAGCCCCAGTGAGAACCGGACCCGGGGCGACTTCAGCCCCAGTGAGAACCGGACCCGGGGCGACTTCAGCCCCAGTGAGAACCGGACCCGGGGCGACTTCAGCCCCAGTGAGAACCGGACCCGGGGCGACTTCAGCCCCAGTGAGAACCGGACCCGGGGCGACTTCAGCCCCAGTGAGAACCGGACCCGGGGCGACTTCAGCCCCAGTGAGAACCGGACCCGGGGCGACTTCAGCCCCAGTGAGAACCGGACCCGGGGCGACTTCAGCCCCAGTGAGAACCGGACCCGGGGCGACTTCAGCCCCAGTGAGAACCGGACCCGGGGCGACTTCAGCCCCAGTGAGAACCGGACCCGGGGCGACTTCAGCCCCAGTGAGAACCGGACCCGGGGCGACTTCAGCCCCAGTGAGAACCGGACCCGGGGCGACTTCAGCCCCAGTGAGAACCGGACCCGGGGCGACTTCAGCCCCAGTGAGAACCGGACCCGGGGCGACTTCAGCCCCAGTGAGAACCGGACCCGGGGCGACTTCAGCCCCAGTGAGAACCGGACCCGGGGCGACTTCAGCCCCAGTGAGAACCGGACCCGGGGCGACTTCAGCCCCAGTGAGAACCGGCCCCGGGGCGACTTCAGCCCCAGCGGAGAGCCGGACCCGGGGCGACTTCAGCCCCAGCGGAGAGCCGGACCCGGGCGACTTCAGGCAGCAGAGGTGCGCCCCCCGACAGGTCTGGAGCTCAGAAGTCCGGGATCACAGTGTGCTGCGCGCCCCTGCGGTCTCGGGGCGGGGTTCCTCCCGCTCCCCCAGCTCCCGAGCCCAGGCTTCCGAGGACTGAGGCCGCGTCACCCCACCTCTGCCGCCGCGTCACTCGGCCGCCCGCCCTCTGCGTCTGCATGCCCTCCTCCTCTCACAGGGACACCAGCCGCCAGACCGAGGGCCCCCCCCAGTCCAGGACCATCTCCTCTCAAGAGCCTCAGCGCAGACCCCATGTCGGACATTCTGAGGTTCGGGGTGGACGGGAAGCGGGCGACCCTGCTCAGCGCAGGGAGCTTGTGTGATGGGAGTTCTGCCTCCTTGCAGCGAGTGGGGAAATGGCTTCCTCTCCCTCCCTCGCCGTCCCTCCCCGGAGAGGACAGGCTCACGGGCGCCTCCCTCCCCAGGACCCGCTGCGGCGGCCTGGCTGGCCTGTGACTCAGCCCACCGTCTTGGTGCAGGCTGGGTGCTCAGGTCCAAGCTCTGGTCTCAAGTCCAGCTTGACCAGAAACACAATCCGTCCAGTTCCTGAGCACCCGTCTTGGACTGGGGGCCTGGGGGAGGATGTGACCTCTGCGCCAGCGTCCCCCCAGCATCAGTGGCCTTCGTAGGAGGGAGCGGGCAAGCTCCAGGGACTCACAGCCAGCCCAGCAGGGGGGACGCTGTGGCCCCAAAGAGAGAATTCCAGAAGCACGGCAGGCCTCACGCACCCTTGGATGCCATCCCCCACCCCCCCCCAGCAGAGCCCTGAGGGTGTGACCAGCCTCCAGGGCCTGAGTCACCATCTGAATAGGAGGCCAAGTCCCCCCAGGAGCGGGAGGACCAGCGACAGGTGCGGGGGCGAGGGGCAAGCTGGAAGCCCCTCCAGTCTCTGCTGTCCTGGGAGTTCTCATTCAAGTCCCGCTGGAGGTGTGTGGGAAGGGCCAGGTTGATCGGGGTGGGGGGACCGGCTGGGGAGCTGCTTTGGGTAGATGGGGAGCGAGGGGCAGCCACGCTTGACCTCCAACACTTGCCAGGCTGGGCGCTCGGGGTGGGGCCAGTCCCGAGCGGGGCCAGCTGGGGGCTCGTCCTCTCGGGCGAGGCAGGGCCTCACCCCCAGGCGCCAGTGAGGAGCCCGCGGCCCAGGCCACCGCGGCCACTGGGCCCTGGGCAGGTGGTGCCCACTGTCATCTGACCCCGCGGGGGCGTCTGAGTGCAGGGCTCTGCAGGGAAGCCAGAGCTTGAAATAAAACAGCATGTGACGGGACGTTCCGGCTGGGAGAAGACTCAGGTTTCGAGGTCACTGGTTCAGATCAGGGGACAGCTGGGCCTGGGGGCTGGGGTGAGCCGTGAGCGAGCTGGGCTTTCTGCCACTTCCTGTGGGCCAGCTGTGTCCCTCCGGCTGCCTGCTCACCTAGGAAGGCCTGGCCTCCGGGAGCAAGCTCTCTGCCCTTTCCAACGGGGCGATGCCTGGTTCCATCCAGGCTGAGGAGCATGGCGTGGGGTCTGTCGTTCAGCACACGGACTCTTGTCAGAGAAACAACTGTTAAAAGCAGGGCAAGGGTGGGGGGAGAGGCGGTGATTTCACACGGCCCCTCCTAAGAAGTCACCTGCATGCCGGCACAGGATGTGCGTCTTGGGAGCAGGCCCCGACAGCTAGGTCCTCATTCTGGGGTTAGGGCTTTGATGCACAGAACTTTAAAAAGTGATCATCAGGAAAGGACTAGACGTTTAAACTTAAACACTCTGAAAATCAAACCCGGGCTTCCCTGCTGCCTCAGCCGTAAATAACCCACCTGCCAATGCAGGAGAGAGGGCTCAAGCCCTGGTCGGCAGAGAGCCCACGTGCTGCAGAGCAGCTAAGCCCGTGGGCCACAGCTACTGAGCTGACAGGCCCTCCGGCAAGAGGAACCGCCGCAGAGAGAAGCCGTCCCCACTGCACCCAGAGCCTGGCCCCCATTCACCGCAACTGCAGACAGCAAAGACCCAGTGCGGCCAGCGGGAACAAAGAAAATTATTTCTTTAAAAAAGCAAACATGCGGTGAAAGGCGACCGGTTCACCCTCATTTGGTCTAATCAGCGATTCTGCTTCTGGAGTCCTGCCTTGTGCTCATCTCCAGAAGCCAAAATCAGTCACTTTACGAAGAGCAGGACTTTGTCTTGGGGCCACGGTTGTCATCTGGGTACAGGGGAGGCCGGGGGAAAGACGCAAAGAATCAAGGCGGCGTCTGCAAGAAGGCCCCGGTTCTTACAGCAGCAGCATCTGAGGGCGCTCTAGAAAGCCTCTGGGGTGTCAAAGACAACGAACAGCCTTGATGAGAAGCAGGCAGAGACAGTGGAGGGAGGGACCACGCTTACCGAGCTGGTGCAGAGGGGCAAGAGTAGGAATCAGTAGTGTTGACACGGATCTGAAAAGAGACCGCACCCCCACCTGCCCCACCCCACGCCGGCTGTATCAGAGAGCCCATTTCTCTTGCACGTGGTTACATACTGGCGCAGTAATAGTATTTGTTTCAGAAGGTGGTAGTTTCTTTATTCTTCATGCCACCAAAGCTAGATTCTAAACAGCAGAAGCCTGTACACTTTAGGGTTGAGGGTTGAGGTTGACCCTCCCTGGAGCCCTTGACCACCTCAGAGAGACCACCCAGGCTGCGAGCAGAGGGAGCCAAGCCCTGCGAAGCTCTAACTGCAGAGGCACAAAATTACTTTATCCACCACCCCACAGCTGCTTCTCACATTTTATGGAATCCAAAAAAGTCACTGAACGCAATGGCGTCTTTTGTTTCCTCTTGTTTTTGTATCAGTGTGTTGCTGGTTAGTCACTAAGTCAGGTCTGGTTTTTCATGACCCCGTGGACTGCAACCTGCCAGGCTCCTCTGTCCATGGATTTCCCAGGCAAGGATGCTGGAGCGAGTAGCCATTTCCTTCTGCAGGGGATCTTCCCAACTCGGGGACTGAACTTGCATCCCCTGTACTGCAGGCTGATTTTCTACCACTGAGCCGCCAGGGAAGCCAGCCTGTTAAGTCAGAAACTAGTAAAGGTCCACGGACATCCCTCACTGGGCCTCACCTCCCTTCACGAGGATGATCCGCGCTTCCTGATCCTGGCAAGCACAGACGTCTGGAGTCTTTGCCAAACATTCTTTTGCATGCAGTTCAGTAGTAGGTTGTAATTTCCAAGAATAGCTGCAGGATCTCTCATCCCAACATTTTTTGTGTTTTTTTTTCCCAAACAGGGTGACCTCAGCGCTCTTCTCTCGAGTCAGCCATCTCCTGCACTTGACTCTGGGCTGATTTTGTGGCGTGCTGACCAGCAGAGTGTGGCTGGATTGATGGGAGGTGACCTCCGAGGCTGAGTGAGGCTGTAAAAATGTCCTGCACTTTGACGGGCTCTTCTGAGGCACCCGCTCTGGGAACCCAGCGGCCACGCCCCGAGGAAGCCCAGACGGCCCGCTGAGCCTGAAATCGCCCCTGCCGTTCTCCTGCGTCCAGCCTGTGTCTCACCCTGACTCGAGCCGTGAACATCTCTGTCCACGGATGTGGTTGTACTAACTACTTCTCTAGTCACAAGAGGGTTATTTCCTATTTCTCCCAGAGTTATTTAGTCATTTCAGACCGTCTTCTTCAGCCACATTTCTGCAAATTCAAGTCAGTGGGAGATGCAGGGAAGGAAAAGAATTTGGCCTGGTCTGATCGCTATTGCTTGACAACAGGAGAAAGAATTGGTAATTTTTACAATTATCTTTCAAATCAAAATTTAACTATATGAGCAATTCAAGTGCGTTTTGAACCATTCCAAAAAGCTAAGATGTAGTAATAAACGACAGCCGTGCCTCTCCCCGACTCCCTAACCCTGCTAGGCTCGTCAATTTGCTGTGCTTTTTTCGGATCTTTTGTACATTTGGGAGCATGCGTCCTCAGAGAAAATGCAAAGTAGAATTAAAATACGGAGTGTCATTTTGTGTTTTTTTTTTTAACCCAGAAGCTTAATGATGTGTTTAAACAGCTCTGCAGTGTCCCTTAGTGTTTTTTAACTGCACCTTGAATCCCTGCACCCACGAGAGAGATCGTCACTGTTCCAGAAGCACTTTCTCCTGTTTACAGGGTTGGAATTGAGGTGTCTTCATATCCAGTGCGATGGAGCTTGTGCTTCTGTTTCTTATTCTCTTGTCCACTTGGGGTCCATTTCTGGGCGATTAAAAGGAAACACCTCACTTCACTACATTCCCCCACAGAGACACCTTCTGTATAGACAAAATCACTCTGTACATCTTGGGTGTTTTGTGGTGATCTTCCTCATCTGGTATAGTTTTTGCTATAATGTGAAGACTGTTTTTATCACAGCATATAGCAAAGAGTCGAACACGCCTAAGCGGCTGAACTGAACTGATAGTTGGATGGTACTAAGATATAGAGAAGCTATTTACCCGATTTTATAACAATTACAGGAGAAGGCAATACTCCAGTGCTCCTGCCTGGAGAATCCCAGGGGCGGAGGAGCCCGGGGGCTGCAGTCCATGGGGCCACTAAGAGTCGGACGTGACTGAGCGACTTCTCTTTCATTTTTCACTTTTGTGCATTGGAGAAGGCCATGGCAACCCACTCCAGTGTTCTCGCCTGGAGAATCCCAGGGGCGGGGGAGCCTAATGGGAGGCCGTCTATGGGGTCGCACAGAGTCGGACACGACTGACGCGACTTAGCAGCGTTACAACTATAAACTTGAAGCTTAAGGGTTAATCGTAAATGGGTTGAAGATTAGATGGTGGTAATGTTAAGGACTGTGTTACCGCACAGCGTGTAACACATCTCCGCTGCTTTCCTGACTCTGACAGCATCTGAGAGTCGTCTAGGCACTGTTTTCTTGTTTTTTTTTTTTTAATTATAGTAAAGAGCGATGAAGCGTCACAACCTCAGCTGACTCTCAAAGGGTTCAAGAAGAAGCACTTCATTGGACCACTGCTGCCGCTGCTGCTAAGTCGCTTCAGTCGTGTCCGACTCTGTGCGACCCCAGAGACGGCAGCCCACCAGGCTCCCCCGTCTCTGGGATTCTCCAGGCGAGAACACTGGAGTGGGGTGCCATTTCCTTCTCCAATGCATGAAAGAGAAAAGTGAAAGTGAAGTTGCTCAGTCGTGTCCGACTCTTTGCGACCCCAAGGACTGCAGTCCACCAGGCTCCTCCATCAAAGGGATTTTCCAGGCAAGAGCACTGGAGTGGGGTGCCATCGCCTTCTCCGAATGGTACTACTGCTGCACTCTTTGTCAGTTTAAGATTTTTTTCTTGTTAATTAAAAAAAAATAATTGGAGTTGCCTGCTGCTAAGGGACACGACTGAGCGACTGAACTGAACTGAAGGGAGGGAAAACTTAACCGGGGTCAGGAATGCACGTGTGTAGCCAAGAGGCTGTGTATGTAGCTGCAAAGTTGGATGATTCAGAAAAGAGGCCCTGTGGCTGGTGCGGAGCAGTTTGCTGAGTTAACACCCTCCACACACCCTGGACTTCCCAGAAGGCTCAGCAGTAAAGAATCCACCTGCCAAGGCAGGAGACCTGGGTTCGATGCCTGGGTCGGGAAGATCCCCTGGAGAAGGGAAGGGCCACCCACCCCAGTATTCTTGCCTGGAGATTCCCATGGACAGAGGAGCCTAGAGGGCTACAGTCCACGGGGTTGCAGAGTCGGACACGACTGAGCGACTTAACAGCAACGACACGGCAACCGCACCGGCTGCACAAGCCTGTCCGCCTCGGGCAGCTGCACGCTCCTCCTCGCAAAGCCAGGGGAGGAGCTCATCTCCTCCTCTCATGGCGGCATTTTCCCATTTGACTTTCTGGACGTTTTAATCCCACGCTCAGCCACTGCCAAGTGACAGGATGGTGTCTTGACCTCAGCTGGACTTTTTTTAAAAAGCCATTTACAAATGCTCTTCCGAGGCAGGCGCTGGACGAGTCGCTGTTGGGGCCCTTCCAGTTCTGTGATCTCGGGGCTGACGGCAGGAGAGGGTGCCCAGGGACACGGGCTCCAGCCCCCATCCCCGGGGCTCTGGGCCAGGGCTCCTGCACCTCCACCAGCTCAGCCTTCTGGGCGGTGGGTCTGCAGGAAGCTTTTACATCGCAGCAGCTGTTGCTTCTCACAGACGTTTCTGGGACACAGCTGCTGAGCTCAAGTCGCGCTTTGGGGCTCTCGGCAAGAAGACTCTATGGGGAGATCTCAGACGTCTGTCTCCTCGGGGAGTTCAGTTACAGGTTCAGAACCTTCTGTCCCTCACACACACTGAGAGGCCGGGCACACAGAAGAGCAACGGCCAGACGCACGTACAGACAGAGCCTCGGCCTTAGGCCGCAGCAGCGCCCGGGACACGGCGACTCGGCCACACGCGGGCCCGGGAGCCTGCCACCTTCCGCGCCTGCTCCAAGCGCAGGGCCCACGAGGCTCCTCTCAGCCGGCGCCTTTCCACTTCAGATTAGCTGCCCGAGTTCTCGGGGGTGACCCGAGGAGACCAGCTGTCCCACAGGCCCTGAGAGCCTCCTCCAGGCCCCTGAGGGCGATGGTGAAGGAGTAGCTGTGCGGTCCACCCGGCTCCCCAAGGCCCCACAGGCCCGGGAGAGCTGAGCAGACTGAGGCGGGTACAGGAGTCACCTGGGAGGCCACCCCGTACCCGGCCCTGACACCGCACTGACGTCCCTCTCCGGCTCTGCAAGGCAGCGCTTGTCACCTCTTTACAGGCAGTGAGCCTCCTCCAGGCCCCTGAGGGCGATGGTGAAGGAGTAGCTGTGCGGTCCACCCGGCTCCCCAAGGCCCCACAGGCCCGGGAGAGCTGAGCAGACTGAGGCGGGTACAGGAGTCACCTGGGAGGCCACCCCGTACCCGGCCCTGACACCGCACTGACGTCCCTCTCCGGCTCTGCAAGGCAGCGCTTGTCATCTCTTTACAGGCAGGAGAACCGAGGCCGAGGGGAGCTCACAGCCCCGTCAGTGGAGGGAGAGGCAGGGGAAGCAGCCCGGCGATCCTGCGCCCTGGCCACCCTCGTGGGCCTCCCTCACCTCGCCTGTGTAGCCTCTTCGTCCAGCCTGTGCGGTGCCCCTGCCCTCAGGGCTCAGCCAGGAATCAAGACCCCGCTCAGAAGGAGCAGGTATACGTGCTGGACACCAGAGGCCCACACCCCAGAGCCCTCTGCGCACGTGGCCAGGAAGCCAAACGGGAGAACGAGGTGGGATGCAGAGAGCGTGGCCTGCACACTGACCGTCCCCCTGCGCTCACAGGTGAGCCAGGCGGACTCACCTCCTCCTTCCTCCCAACGATCCTGCCAAGACTCCAGCCTTGAGAGCCCACCCTGGCCGCCCACAGCCGAGCAGTAGCCCCAGCTAGCACCACTCGCCCCGCCCCCACAGACTCCTGGCAGCCACAGCAGGTTCAGTCAGCTCAGTTCAGTTCAGTTCAGTCACTCAGTCGTGCCCGACTCTCCTTCGGTGATCTTAGTTTTCTCAGTGCTGAGTTTTCAGCCAGCTTTTCCACTCTCCTCTTTCGCTTCATCACAGCAGCCTAGGCTAGTATTAAAGTGCAATATTATTTTTCTCCCAAATGTTACTAGTTGTTTGGAATTACTAACAGGTGTGGAACACATTACATAGAAAACATAAAGAAGCTAGGATTCTAAATTTAATTTTTTTAAATTGGGATGTTAAAAAACATATCTTTTAATATTTATTCATTGTTTTTCCTTCAAAGCACAGGTTGGAAAAAAAAAAGCTATGGTGATAGCTCTATAAAGGTTTTTAAAGCCTAAGAGTAGAGTTTTAAAGAAGCAATTTTAATTTAAATGTTATATAATCATCTACTTAATGATGCTTTTTAAAAATTCCGTCCTCTTTCTTATTCCCAGTTAATGGCATAAAAGTTGAATTTAGTAATGAAGTTTTCTATTAAAAAAACTCAATTCATCACAGGCAGGAAAGAAAGATGATTTTCCTTCTTGTGAATCTACTTTAAAAAATGGCTTGCTTCCTAGCTAATTACCCAGAGTTCATTCCTTCAGTCCTTCCTGCCTTCCTTAAACCAAAACTGCACCGGGTATTGGGCTTCCCAAGTGGCGCTCCTGGTGAAAGATCGGATGGTCACTGCGGGAGCACGGGAGACACAGATTTGATCCCCGGGTTGGGAAGATTCCCTGAAACAGGAAATGGCAATCCGCTCCAGTATTCTTGCCTGGAAAAGCAGTCTATGGGATCACAAAGAGTCGGACACGACTGAGCTTTCTGCTGCCCTGAGGCTTTTTGTTTGTTTTCTAGATTATTTTTTTACTGTGGACCATTTTAAAATGAATTTGTTGAATCTGTTGCCATACTGGTTCTGTTTTGTTTTAATTTTTGGGCCACGAGGCAGGTGGGATCAGGAAGTCCCAACAAATAGTTTAAAAGAAGTTTCAATTAGAAAGACATTTTGAGCAAAACAATCATTTCATGGATCAAAGATGTTCAGAAAACAGAGTCTTAAATCCTCACTTTAAAGTATCTGTGGACTAAAGCCGACACGTGCGGTCCCTCCACCCAGGCCTCCTTGAACAATTTTGTTAGCTGTGACTTAATCAGAAATGTAGGGACGACTTTGTGAACTTCAGCAGACTCACCTGTGCAAAGCCAGGCAAGCTGCCTTCAGCACAGCAGCCTCTCCAGGCGGAGACCGCCGCTGCCGCCTCAGACGTCACCCGACACTGCTGCGGATGGGTCTAGTAGCCCGCTCGTTTTTGTTATTTTTAAAGTTCACGGAAACAGGACTCGAAAAAACAGCCTTTCGTTTTCTCGGCCTCGTGGTCAACTCTCCACGATGTGTTTTTTGAAAAGCAAGTTAGCACAGAATGACTGGCTGGCACAGAGGTCAATGTTGTGATTCTCCTACGTTTAAAATCACTACTGGGATCTAGTAAGGCAGCCCAGGTCCGTAATGGCACCACACGTAGCTACACAGCACAACCTACAGCGCTTTATTCACACGGTGACGAGACTGCCGTCCTTCCCACCTTCCTCCCAGAAAGCGACCTGTGACGGAAAAAGCTTCCTGAATCCTCAGAACTAGCATTGCTGCAAAACATAGCGTTCCACGGACAGCCGCTCTCGGCAGACGGCTCGCAGGGGGCGGGGGCCGCAGGAGAGTTCCAGGCCCGGCCTGCCCCGTCCTTTCCCCAGGGCTGCGCAGGGTCACTGTCCTCTCCCGTGCTGTAAGTCCCAAGGAAAGACAGCGCGTAAAGCTCGGACACCAATGAAGCAGAAACACCTCGTGTGTGAAAGAGGAGAGGGAAACTCGGCCTTTTCCATCTTTCCCCTTTCTCCTAAAACGATCTAAGTTCCAGAGACACAGAGAACTTAGCCCGAGAAGCTTGAGGTGAAGGTGAGCAGCCCTCATCTAAAATGTTACCCAGCCTGCATAAACCACTTCATATGATCTATGATCTGTCGCTGAACAGATTAGATTCTTCGCAGGTATAGCTTTATCTGCTCTTCATTTTGGAGAAGGCAAAGGCAGCCCACTCCAGTACTCTTGCCTGGAAAATCCCATGGGTGGAGGAGCCTGGTGGGCTGCAGTCCATGGGGTCACTAATAGTCGAATATGACTGAGTGACTTCACTTTCACTTTTCACTTTCATGCCCTGGAGAAGGAAATGGCACCCCACTCCAACGTTCTTGCCTGGAGAATCCCAGGGACGAGAGAGCCTGGTGGCCTGCCGTCTATGGGGTCGCACAGGGTCAGACACGACTGAAGTGACTTAGCAGCAGCTCTTCATTTAAACTCAAGAGCTCGCTTCTATGGATAGCACACTCATTTATCCTGATAACTGGAATGCAGCCAGATTTTTCTCAGTATGAAAAACAAAAGAAATTTAATTTTTTTAATATAAAACACTTGGGCATTCAGTCATCTTGACAAGTTATAAAAGTGCCCCTTCTTCTGAGGGCAAAGTGGCGCTCGCCCACCCTGCCAGCAAACCCCGAGATGCAAGGGCTGAGCGGCATGAGCTCACGTTGCTACACAGCCTCCGAACTGCAGCAGTTAGAGCCGCGGAGCAGAGGCGTCAGGGCAGAAGGTAGCTGCGACGTGCTTTTCTTTACTGACGCGTTTGCCACTCAAGTTTCCTTCCTTGCCACCATTATGTCAAACACAAGGAGCTGCGGGGAAAAATTAAACATAATTGGACCCTGATTCCTCATTAAGCGCTGGACAGACGCCAAGGCCTCCCCGCTGAGAACAGACATGAAGAAGGTGATTATTCTTTAAGACCAGATCCATTCATTCAGACCACAAAGGACCCCAACCACAACCGGTCAACAGGCAGGCGGCCGCTGAGCGGCCCATCTCAGGCCACACGGAGGAAGGCGTGGCCGCTCGGGACCAGGGGAGGCAGGTGGGCAGAGGACGGCTGTCGGGGCTGGGCACGAAGGCGCCGAAGTGTAAGACAGGGGCACGGTCACTTTAGAGGCCAGTAACTCCTGGCAAACGTGTAAGAGGACGCGGGTGATGAGAGTGCGCGTGCGTCCACAGAGACAGTCCGTGGGGCAGCGGCCACGCTCCCCTGGTGAGCGCACCAGCCTCCCGGCCCAAGACACAGACCGGAGAGCGTCCCGAGGGGCTCCATGAGCCCTGACTGCTGTCTGAGATTTCCCTAATTTTAAAGACTGGAGAGCGTCCCGAGGGGCTCCGTGAACCCCTGATTGCTGCCTGAGATTTCCCTAATTTTAAAGACTGGAGAGCGTCCCGAGGGGCTCCCTGAGCCCTGACTGCTGTCTGAAAGTTTCCTAGTTTTGACCACGGATGCTGGCATCTAACTTTCCCTCCTGTTGCCACGTGGAGCTCGGCCTCTTATAGCTCTGGCAAATCTATCCCAGACTCTCCCACTCTGATCCACTTAACACGGAGACCATCCATTCTCACCCACAACACACAGACGTGTTCACCTCCATCAGTTTAAGAGGCCAGAAGCCTTTAAGCCATAAAGAAGCAAAGGGATGTGGCATCTCTGAGTGTTTCAGTAATAAATAATAGAAAGTGTGGTTTTCTTATGTAGTATATCTTCTCCTTCCAAAAGTATCTAGAAACTTCTTCCCAAACACACTCTCTGCACTAACACTCAGCACATCTGTACATTCTTACAGGGCTCTAGCCTTGCCTGCTATTGCACGTCACCCTGCGCTTGCTAAGTCGCTCAGTCGTATCTGACTCTTTGTGACCCCAGGGACTGTAGCCCACCAGGCTCTTCCGTCCATGCGATTCTCCAGGCAAGAACACTGGAGTGGGCTGCCATTTCCTTCTCCAGGGGACCTTCCAAAACCAGGGATCCAAACCTGCATCTCTTACATCTCCTGCATTGGGAAGCCCATACAACAGGCAGATCAGCCACAAGTATGCAGCTGTCTGCTTTTAACCTCTCTTCCTTTCAGAGAATACCGGCCTGACCTCTAGGCAGGAGGCAGACGTCTGGGATGCTGATGCCCAGGAACCGCCTGCAGGGCCTGGGACCCTCCAGATGCCTCAGCCCCAGGCCCCCCTGTGCAGCCCGCATGCAAATGCACCCTGGTCCCCCACCAGGAAGAACTCATGGCCTCTGGATGGTAACAGATCTCCTAAGTCACGGAGCCCTTTGCTCGCGCATCCCACCTCCCTCCCAGGAGATTCTACCAGATTAGAGCTGAAAACATCCATGAACACCCACAACCCACTCAGCAGGGCTGGCTGCTAAGGGCTGTCCTCCGCACCGATCACCCTGGAGTTGTGCGAGAGGCCCATCGACTTCCTGGAGAAACCCCCACCCTCTCCCCGACTCAAGAGAGCAAAAAGCCAGACCTGCCCCTGGGACCTGCTGTCCTGGCAGAGGGCGGCCCAGGGGAGGCTGAGATCAGGCCTGGGGGGAGCTGTGTCGACCTCGCACTTGAGAGGGAAGGGAAAGCCCCCTGGAGCCGTGGTGGAATAACTTACAGAGACACGGGAGTAAACCTGAGGCTCCACGGCATCTTTAATCCCTGCCCCGTCAGAAACCTTCCTGATACTATACAACAGGGTGGTTGGATGGGTAGGAAAACGTGTTAATGTTATCACTAAGGCTGCACCACTTCTTGGAAGAATTAAAAACAACAGTCCTTGTCCTATTCGTCGAGTCTTTGCAAGACAGATAAGTAAAACCCACACCCAAGCATCCTGCTCATCAGCTCCAGTCACAATGCTTGCGGGGCTGCAGGAGGTCAAGCACTGAGATGGAACTATCCTGCCCTTGGGAAAAGCGCAAGCCTTAGTTTTCTGGCGACAGTGGAACTCTATTTGGATTATGAGGCGAAATCAAGATCGCACCAGTCTTGCCAAGAGAGCCTCTGAATGGACCGGAGGCCGTGGGTGAAGTGCGGTTGCGCACGTCTCAGCCCCAAGGGGATCTGCGCCCTGACCGTTTATGGTCTTGATGCTGGCCTCCAGAACGTCTGCACACTTTCCAGAAGCTCAAGATACTTATCAGACCCTTGCCCTGAGACGGCCTACCCCTCTTGGACAAATATTTCCTTTCTTCTGTCAGTTAATTAAAATTCTTGCCAGACAAACTCAGCAACATTGTGTCCTTCTGCCTGTATAAGTCCCCGATTCTTTCTCTTCCCCAGAATGCTCTACGGGTTTTACCTGAATCCGTGACTTGAGTTTCGATTCTTAAAATCCCAGTTTGATACTGGCTCTGTCAGTTAATTAAAATTCTTGCCAGACAAACTCAGCAACATTGTGTCCTTCTGCCTGTATAAGTCCCCGATTCTTTCTCTTCCCCAGAATGCTCTACGGGTTTTACCTGAATCCGTGACTTGAGTTTCGATTCTTAAAATCCCAGTTTGATACTGGCCATTGTTTCAGAGCATCCGTCTGTGTGTTTATATATTTATGTCCATGTACCATTTTCCCACCTAAGAATGATACTGTCAAAATCGACTTTAAAAACTTCTTGAAGAGCTCTATTTTAATTGGCTTTGAGAAAAATAAACATTTATATAAAGTAAATATTCCTAAAATTCTTAGAAGTATAGGAACCGACTCAAGTGTTTTCCAAGTTCGTGTGATGTGGGATAAGTCGCCTTGGACTATTGGACTGTTCTTCTCTTGGACTATTCTGAATAAGGGCTTCCCTCATAGCTCAGCTGGTAAAGAATC
Source organism: Madoqua kirkii (assembly GCA_006408675.1). Taxonomy (NCBI): domain Eukaryota; kingdom Metazoa; phylum Chordata; class Mammalia; order Artiodactyla; family Bovidae; genus Madoqua; species Madoqua kirkii. The sequence goes on from SJYC01026113.1 coordinate 18,618, forward strand.
TGCCTGCAGTGCAGGAGACCCCGGCTCGATCCCTGGGTCGGGAAGATCCCCTAGAGAAGGACATGGCTACCCACTCCAGTATTCCTGCCTGGAGCATCCTGTGGACAGAGGAGCCTTGCAGGCTACAGTCCATGGGATTCCAGCGTCGGACGCAACTTAGCGACTAAAGAGAGAGATTCTTAATGAGAGACTGTGAGAGACTTGCTCTACGTTTCGAATGCGCCACCTAGGAAGCCAAGATCCCAGGCCCTTCAGGTTGTCCTTCTCATGTCGATGATTATGAAGGAAGGCTGAGTCTTCCCGATACCGGAAGTGCTTGCTCTTTTTTAATCGTGTTATTCCCTGTGCTTATTTTTGAAGCCTTTTTTTTTGGTCACTTTGGTTAATAAATGCTTTTCATGGTGATCTGAGAAGCTATTTAGCCAAGTGTTCAAAATTTTCCGACATTTTGGACAACTTTCCAAAATCAAATTCCAAATGAAATCCTCCTGACTTTGAGACTCAGAGATTTCCCAGAGGATCTCAGAAAATCTCAAAGGATTTGGTCTCTCACTTTGTAAAAAGAAATGCTGAACTCCTGAGGTCTATTTGATAAGCTAAACTGTATTGGAAACATTCTCGAATAAAAAGCGATAATCTTCCTTAGGTTATATTTATAGGGATGAAAGGTTGTTTCAGAAATTATAAGAAGTTCCTAGAAATTTGTCAATATCCTTGCTTTCCATGGTATGTCCTAATAGAGTGCTATTGATCATCCCAGTTACCTTCACAGGAACAACCAAATTGCCTTGCTTGCCAACTGCAAACTCTCATCAGTCTTTAACTGTGGTCTTTTTAAGCCTTTTCTCATTGACAGAGAGCTATTTTTTCACTCTGGTGTTTTCCCAGTTGCTCTTGTAATCAAATATAGGCCAAAGTTCTTCATCTTAAACAAAAAAAGCACCATCCTTGGGACATGAGGAAGGACGGTCCTCTGGGAGCAGAGACTCCTGGTCCCTTTGCTTAAATAACTTTAAGGTCACACCACTGTGCTGGGCAAAATTCCTCAGAATGAGTGGAGAAGCTAATGGATTTGTGTAACTGCTAACTCAAGATCAAGCAGAGCAAGAATTCATTCAGTTCAGTTCAGTTCAGTCGCTCAGTCGTGTCCGACTCTTTGCGAGCCCATGAATCGCAGCACTCCAGGCCTCCCTGTCCATCACCAACTCCCAGAGTTTACCCAAACTCATGTCCATCAAGTTGGTGATGTCATCCAGCCATCTCATCCTCTGTCGTCCCCTTCTCCTCCTGCCCCCAATCCCTCCCAGCATGAGGGTCTTTTCCAATGAGTCAACTCTTCGCATGAGGTGGCCAAAGTACTAGAGTTTCAGCCTCAGCATCAGTCTTTCCAGTGAACACCCAGGATTGATCTCTTTTAGAATGGACTGGTGGGATCTCCTTGCAGCCCAAGGGACTCTCAAGAGTCTTCTCCAATACCACAGTTCAAAAGCATCAATTCTTCGGCGCTCAGCTTTCTTCACAACATGGGATTAAATGAATTGATGAAGAATGGTTAGTTAAGATATTTATGGCTTTTTTGTTAAAACGTCAGATTCTTTAACATTTGCTTTTCCAGATTTAAGGAACCACTTTCCTCTTTCCTCTTAAGCTACCTGTTATTGTTCAATTGCTCAGTCACATCCGACGCCTTTGTGACCCCATGGACTCTAGCCTGCCAGAAGCCTCTGTCCGTGGGATTCTCCAGGCCAGAATACAGGAGTGGGTTGCCATTTCCTTTTCCAGGGGATCTTTTCAACTCAGGAATTGAACCCACATCTCCTGCATCAGCAGTTGGATTCTTTACCACTGAGCCACCAGGGAAGCCGTCAGCTACCCATAACTCAGAGCAAGTCTCTGAGTTACACCTTTCCAAACAGAACTAAACCACCTATCTTTCTCCCCGACTTCTCCAGGACTGGAAAACTCTTCCTGAGTATCCTTGCCTTCATGGAAATCTGGTTATTCCCATGAGTCCAATAAGAATCTGTTCTCCTTAAAGCAGGGCATGGTGGGAACTTTGGTTATATGACAAAGCTTTGCCTGGATGTGGAATTGGAGAATGTAGACTGTTGTACTGACATTAAGTTTTTATTGTAACCTAAGTGCTTGACATTGACACTGAGGTTTTAATTGCCACGGCATCAGCTTCGAAGACATCCATCCCAAATAAACGCATCACCAGCTATGTGACTTAATTCCTAGCCAAACAACTGGGGAAGGGCCTAGGCTGCCCCACTCGCCAAATTCCCGTTAGGAAGTCCTGGGTAAACTGGACAGCTGGCCGTTTGCGAGGCCCGCTCCCCCCATCCGCGCTCAAACTCCCACTCCTACGTCTCAAGCCGCCTGTAACGAGCGTCTGTGTGAAACCCCAGCCACTCCACCCTTGGACCCAGACGGAGGCAGAGCCCCGGTTCACCCATGCTCGCTTTCCGCCCACGACCTCACCGTGTGCTCCTTCGGGCCACCTGTGGCCATGGGCCCTCCAGGGCCGGCGAGGAGTCCTTTTCGGTTCAGTCTGTTTCCATAGACAGGTGCGGGGCTGAGGGCCTGGGCCCCTCTGTAGAGATCAGTCTCTTCTGGACTGTGAGTCTTCCTGGGAAAGTTTCAGACAGGAGAACAATGGGGTGCAGGAAAAACTGTTCCAAAACCCGGACCACTCCTTACGCTGAACAACTTGAGGAGGCAGAAACGGGGAGGTCTTCTGACCTTGCCTCCAACCTCCTTCCCTGGAGCCCACCCCACACCTGGAAGAAAGGAGCAGCCTTGTCTCTGCAGACAAACGTGGGCCGAGAAGAATCCCAGGAGGACACGGACCTGCTCAGGGGGCTGTGCTCAGGGTCATGGGAAGGCGGCGTGCGGGACCTTGCACGCGAGAGTGTGTGTGGTCGGCCGAGTCCCCTTGCTGTCCACCTGAAGCTATCAACTCGTTGTCAGTCAGCTATAATTAACATTGTTAATCGTTATTATAATTAACATTGTTAACTGGCTATAATACAAAACAAAAAAGTTTTTAATTAACATAGATAACCAACAAGGAGCTACTGAACAGCTCAGGGAACTCTGCTCGGTGTTGCGTGGCAGCCTGGATGGGGGGGAGTCTGGGGGAGAGTGGGTGCCTGCATGTGTAGGGCTGAGTCCCTGCTGTTCACCTGGAACTGTCACAATCCTGCTGACTGGCTAGACGCCAATATACAATAAACAGGTAAAAAGAAACGGCAACCCAAGGCGCTGTCCGCGACACTCACCTCCAACAGCCTCATCAGCCGCGTTCCTCCGGGACCGTCCCTTCCTCATCAGAGCCGGTGCGAAAACCCTCACGGCCTTCCAACCATCTCCTCAGACCTTCGTTTCCTTATGAAGGTTCCCATTTCATGTAAAACATGTTAAATCAACGTGTAAGCTTTCCTCCTGTTGGTCTGTCTTCGTCAGTGTAACTTCAGACCCACTTGGGAACCTAAGTGGGTAGACGAAAACTGTGTCCTCCACCAGAAGAGCCGCTCAGGCGTGGCCGACTCTCTACAGACCCCTGAGACTGCAGCCCGCCAGGCTCCTCTGTCCATGGGATTCTCCAGGCCAGAATACTGGAGTGGGTTGCCATTTCTTCCTCCAGGGGATCTTCTCAACTCAGGGATCGAACCCCGGCCTCTTGCATCTCTTCCGCTGGCAGGCAGATTGTTTCCGCAGAGCCATCACTGAAAACCGTGCCCTGTAGTCTGAACTCACTGCACACATGTGTCTCGTGGGCATCTGTGAAAATGCGCGTTCTGACTCAGCAGATCTGAGCTGCTCCCGAGCTCTGCATTTCCGGTAGCTTCCAGGTGAGCTGGGGAAACAGCCAGGGGTCTCCAGGACTGAAGAAGGAGCCAGAACAGGACACAGTCCTACGTGGAGACCCCCGCCCGCCTCCCAACTCCTTGCCAGCTCCAGACCCCCAGCACGACTCTCTCCACCTCCCCACACACGGGCAGGACCCAGCTCCTCTCCCGGTGATGTCACACACCCTGGGCATTCCGCTGTGTCCTGGAGACCAAGGCGGGAGAAGCGGAGGGGCCTTCAGGAGAGGGTCCTCCTTCCGCTTGGGGGTCATGGCAGCCTCCACGAGAGCGACCCTCCTGGTCCTGCTGCTCTACTGCGGGCAGGGAGCCGAGCCCCCGCCGATCAACATGGCCTCAGGTACAGCCTCGGGGCGGTCGTGGCGGGAGGAACCGGGGGCCCAGGGTTCTCCCAGGCCCTTCCCCTGCGTGCCGCCCTAGATTTACCACTTATTCCTGGAGAATGGAGCAAGCTGCACAGCTATCCCATATTCGAAGAGTTTTTCAGATGGGAGAGTAGCA
>SJYC01026114.1:0-12130 GCA_006408675.1 Madoqua kirkii
CTCCCAAGCAGGGCCAATCCCCCACGCCCAAACCCCCCCAACCCCTGCGTCTCAGAATGTCCTTTACAGGCGGCGGGTTCGAATCCCACCCAGGCAGGCCCCGCTGGGCTCCGGCCGCTGCATCCCGACCCCTGGGTCGAGGAAGGCATCAGTGGACGGCCCCCTCCTGGGATGTGACTCTCTGCCCGAGGAGTGCAGGGGGTGGGGTCCCCCATGACCCCACTTTTCTGCTGGGAGACCTGAGCCTAGGCCCCCCCACCCTCCTCAGAGGGACGAGCCCAAGGAACAAGGCCCTGCCAGGCCTCTGCCCAGTGCCCAGGGGACGAGCGGCCCTGGAGGTCCCCACAGGGCTCGGGCAGCTCCCCCGAGAAGGACGCGGCCTCAGCCCGGCCCCAAGTGACCGGGGAGGCCCAGCCCGCCCTGGATCTGACCTCGCCGTGATGAAGCTGGTGTCTCCAGCGGTCTTTCCTCAGGACACTGAGTTTTGAGGCACCTGCAAGGAGGCCTCCTCTGGGTGCCGGGGCGCGGGATCTGTGACGGGCGGGGACAGGGGCTCACCCTGCGCTGACTCCCCGCCCCCGGCACCCACGGGAACAGCTCTGGCCAGGACTGAACCAAGTCTCCCGACGCAGCCTTGAGCCCGTCTGGCTCCTCTTCCCGACAGAGCGTCCACAGCGACCCCAAGGGCAGCTCAGGACTGGTCCCAGGCATAGTCTCTGCTCTTGGCCTCCAGCCTCAGCAGACACCGGGCTGGTCTGACCCCGAGGAAGCTCAGGGCTGGTCCCAGGCCATGGTCTCTGCTCTTGGCCTCCAGCCTCGGTGGACACCGGGCTGGCCTGACCCGAGGCTGGGAAGGGGGCGGCCCTGGGCCCCGGGGGGCAGAGGTCACCGTCCTGCTTTCCCCGGGTGGAGCAGAGCACACCCGCAGTGCTCTGCGGCGAGCCCGGGCCGGGGGCCAGGACGAGCAGTGTGCAAGCGCGGAGCAAGCAGCGTCGTCCCCGCGCGGGCACAGGGCCGGGACGCTGGGCGGCGGAGGAGGCGCGGCGGATAGGCAGCCGCCCTGGACAGCGCGCTGCGCGGGCGGGCGGGCGCCACAAGCGTCAGCGTTTCTCTGCGCGCGCGCGCGGGCGGGCTTGTACGATGGCTCCGTTATGATTAGGGCCAGACGCGAAATGAGAGGAATATTCTTAACAGAGCGCTCGCAGGAGCAGCTGGGCCCATCCGCACTGACTCGCTAACGTCGCCTCCGAAGAGGACTCTGCTTCTGTTTGCGGCGCTGACGGAGGTCAGCACGCTGGGAAGCGATTGTCATCACAGCGCAGACCTTTCTGTGCAGTTTCCCTGCATTGTTCTGAGCCCGCGTGTGCGCAGATGAGCGATTGCTATGCAGATTGTCCGTCATTAAAACCGTTTCAAAATCAGCGTCGTCATTGGTTTAGCGCTGGAACTTGAATGCCTGCAGACACCACCTGAACGCTCTGCGTGCAGCAACGGGAAGGCGGCCTTGCCCGGGGTCCTGGGGGCAGTCGTCTCTCTCTGGTCCCCCCAGGAGTTCTGGGGGGCAGCTGTCTGTTCTCTGGTCTCCTTGGGGTCCCCGGGGGTCCTGGAGGCAGCCATCTCTCTCTGGGCCCCCCAGGGGTTCTGGGGTGCAGCTGTCTGTTCTCTGGTCTCCTTGGGGCCCCCAGGAGTCCTGGGGGCAGCCGTCTCTCTCTGGTTCCCCCAGGGATTCTGGAGGCAGCTGTCTGTTCTCTGGTCTCCTTGGGGTCCCTGGGGGTCCTGGGCGCGACCGTCTGCTCTCTGGTCCCCACGGGGCTGAAGGACGGGGCTGATCTTGACCTTGAGTGGAAGAAGTGGACCCTGACACCAGCTCTGAGAAGAGTGGGAGGCACCCTGGGGGTGCAGTGGGGAACCGGTGCTCAGGTTCTCTGCACCCTGCCCGGCCCCACACGGCTGATTCAGGTCAGCGAGGCCAGGAAGGTGGAGCCAGAGGTCCAGGGCCCCACGGAGGACTGGCTTCCAGAGGCCAGACCCCGGGACTGAGCCAACCCCCCTCCGGGATCACTGTTTACAGATGAGGAGCCACAGGGGCCGGGCTCTCAGGTCCCCAAGCAGAGGGGCAGAGGGCAGGCGGCCGTGCCCGTCTCCCTTCCTCCACGCCACATCCTCAGCCCCAGACAGGCTCGCGGCTGGAACCCGTCCTCAGGGAGGAGAGTGTGGTTTTCACAGAAGGACACGTGTGCCCCTTCTTACCCTCCCCAAGCGGCGCCAGTGAGCCTGCCCAGGAGCGGGGTTGGTTCCCAGAGCAGGGCTACCTGTCATCACCCTCCAACCTCCTTCCAGACGAGCCTTGAGTCCCCAGATCCCGGGCAGGGCTCCCTCCCCTCGAGCAGGCTGATGGCCCCACAAAATCAAACCTATCTGGAGAGAAGTTGGTGCCAGTTCGAGGAACATTGTTAACCTACTAGTTTTATTTCCCCTCTAGCTTCAAGCACTGAAATGCCAGCAAATTTAAGTAATCTGGATGATGATATGGCTACAATATTCGGTAAGGAACGTCCTCCTCTCAAACACGGCCGCGTCTGGGCAGGGTGGGGGGCTGGGGGCCGTCGCCCAGATTCCCTGGTGCAAGCCGCACAGGCGGGAAGGTGGCCGGCTCTGAGGCCCCGCCAGACGGGAGCGGTGGTGGGGACGCCGCTGAGTGGGGCTGCTGCTTAGAGCTGGGGCCGGGGTCAGGTGCCCGCTTGGGGAGGATCCTGCTCCGCCAGGTCAGGGCGTGGCTGTGACTCACACTGTCCTGGAGGGTCTGACGGTGCTGCTGAGGGTGTCTGGGCTCCGGGGCCGTTGCGGGGGCAGCGGTCAGTATCCTGCAGGTGTGACGTCCAGAGGCCGCGGCTGCCCCGCGGGCGCTCACACGGGGGTCAGCCTGCTCTCTGTGTGATACAGGTCTGATCGTTGTCCGTTTGCACATTCAACATCTCATTTCTCTAAAAGGAAAGTTTAAATTAGAAAATACACGAGGTTTAAAAGCACAGGTGTTTCTCATCTTGCACGTCTGTCCGGCTCATCGCTACCTGGGATTTTTTCCAGAGACAATTACGTGTATGACGCCCACAGGTGTGGACGTTTCTGTGTGTCTCCACGTGAGCTGGAACCAGGGGCCCAGACGGCCTCCTTGCTGGGACCAAAGGGCTCCTGGGATGTGGGACTTTCTTGCTAAAACAGGAAAAGCAGGGTAATCTGGGGCGGGTTGGTCACCCTGCCAGGTGGGAGTCAGCACAAGCCCAGCGGGTGGCCAGGCTGGCCGGCCTGGCCGCGGGTTTGAAGCCGGGGCTCAGCGTTGATGTGCTCACAGCCCCACCCCGGTCCCTGACTGTGTTAACCGTCTCCTACACGCACGGCTTCGTTTGAACCTCAAACGAATCCTGATGAGGTAAGCGCAGACCCTGTCGTATAGACGAGGAAGCCCGAGGCCCAAGAGACACGTGTGTCAGGACATCCGGTGAGCGCAGAGCCGGGTGTGGTCCAGGGCTGCCCGACACCAAGGCCAGGGCCCACGTTAGACGCTCCCTGGGCGGGCGCGGGGATGCACAGGCAGAAAGCAGGCCGCCTTGGGTAGAAATCAGGAAAGACGCTCACACCTGCCTGCCTGCCAGGGTGCACATCACAGAGGCGGGGTGTCTCCGAGGGGACAGAGCGGCCCCGGGAGCAGAGGGAGAATCAGGACCACGCAGGGCAGGTTTCCAGCATCTCATTTCCGGCGGGCGTGTCCAGGCACCCGGATGAGCTCAGGTTTCCAGAGTTACTCAGGGAGGCAGTGGTCTCCCCACCCCTGGACAAGGTGCTTAGAAACCAAGTCCGTCTCCCCCCGTCCCTGGGTCCCTGTGTCCAGCCCTGCTCTCACTGCCTGCCTCAGGGCCGCGCAGAGCAGAAGGGTGTAACATGCGTCCTTACGTGCTTTTCCCAAGATGAAATTCTAGTCAAGGAGATGCTGGAGCCAAATAGATCTTCAGTTTTTGACGCACAAAAACCACTACCGACATTACCAACAGTAACAACCTCAACAACATTAACAACGACTCCGACAAAGAAGAAAAGCAAGTATACACTTTTTCAAGCCTTAATGCCTGTATTCCTGGAGGTCTGTGGTGGGTATGCACAGTCCCATCTGGCAGCACCTTTGAGATCAACTACTCCTGGGGCAAAAGCAGCTGGAGGTGTGAAGGACACAGTAGTCCCATATTTTCTGTGATCTTCCCGAGGTGGGCAGAGACAAGCTCCTGTATCTGGGTGGTCTCCAGGGGCATGTGCAGGAGAGGCCTGGTGCTTGGGGTGGCTGTGGGGTTTAGCCGCTGCAGGACCCCAGGATGCATGCAGGTCGGAGCTTCTGACTACCCCGTGAGTGTGACGCTCCCGTAAGCCTCCTGAGAGCAGGGGGGGGACTTGACCCCAGCCGACAGGGGACAAAACTAGGGTCTGAGTGGCCTGGCCCCCGGCCGCAGAGCTGGCAGCAAACAAAACAGCCGCCTTTCCCAAGCGCAGCTCCGTTGCTGTTCAGTCGCTCAGTCGTGTCCGACTCTTTGTGATCCCACGGACGGCAGCACGCCAGGCTTCCCTGTCCTCACCATCTCCCAGAGTTTGCAGCTTAGCGTAGTCCAAACACACAGAAAAGGGAAATAGCACCCTGAGGTCCAAACAGAACACTCGGTTAACCCTCAGTGATGGCGAGAGCCGTGTGTCTGAAATCTACAACAGAGCATGGGACGCGTTCAGCAGCAGGGAAGGTCAGCGTTTTCTTGAAATTCTGCATCCAGACGTCAATGCCAGTTCCTGGGACTAGCTCTCAGAATGTCCGCCCAACAGCTGGGTTCCCAGAGGTCAGAGAATGCCCGCCGGTGCGTGCTGACTCACTAGAGCACGTTGCCAGGAGCTGGAAAGTGTGCTAGCGGCCCCGCCTCAGGTTCCGAAGCGCAGTGCGGGCCAGAGCATCCCCGCATTCACGCTTTCCCCCGTTTTTTCCCTGCTCTTCATCAAAGAAGCCCGTATTAAAATGAATTACCAGGCCAGCACTAATAAGAAGATGCAGCAGGAAAGTCAGCTCTCTGCCAAGAAGGACGACAAACTCTTCTTTAACGGTACACGCACCCCGGCGGGCCCCGCCTGAGCTCAGCCACGGTGGGAGGGCTGGAGGCTCAGAGAGAGATGCCTCCTTCCCGGGACGAGCAGCCTGGTCGGATGTGAGGCCACTGCCCCGGGTCGGGTCAGGCAGGTCCCCGTCTCGTGAGGACTGGGGGGCCCCCACCTCCTGCCCGTGGGTCTGAGGAGCACACAGTCCTGCTGTCCTGCAGGCAGGTGGCCGCCCCTGCAGGGAGGGCATCCCACCCCCTGCCCCTGCAATTCCACTGCGGTTACTGCTCCTTCCCCGGGGCGGGTGGGGTGGGGAGAGCCCAGTGTACCCAGGAGAGTCCCCAGGGAGTGGGATAAAGAGCAGTGAGCCGGAGCTCCGAGGCTGCAGAGCCAGCGTCCTTCAGGGTCACAGATCAGCCCTTTAGCCTGGAGGCCAAGCACAAGAAAGGAGGCAGTGCACAGCTCCTGGGCTCCCTGTGCACCCCGATCTGAGCCCTGGAAGCGAGACCAGGCCCCGGGGGATGGGAGCTGACTCAAATACTCACTCCCGGCCCCCCCTGAGCTTCGCCGCAGCAGGGCCAGGAGCTCAGGCCTCAGTCTGTCCCCGGTCTCCCGTCTCTCCCGGGAGCCAGCCTCTGGGTTTGGAAGCTGGAGCGGTAACAGGAGTCCGGCCCCTTCTAAGACCTCTGGGCGCAGCCCACTCCTTGACTGTGCAAACCGCCCGGAGGTTATGAGATGAGTAAAGCTGGGCGTCTCCTTGCCGGCCCGCGGTAGGAGAGGTTATGCGGAGAGTCTGTGCTCAGAGGTGTGCGCACGAGCTGGCCTGCCCTGGGCGCACAGGCTCCCTGCGTCCTACCCACCGCAGTCACTGAGGAGGGGAGAGTGGGCTGACGGTCCCAAGACGGGAGTCCCTGGAGGGGCTGCTGGGGTCAGGGGTGAGGCGGAAAGGAACCGGTAGGGCGCGCCCGCTGCCCGAGGAGACACCGGCTCACCGGGGTCCTCAGGGGGACCGTGAGATCCCCCAGCCGGCCGCGTGGCAAGTGGACGCAGAGGGGGCCACACACCCCGCCATGCTTGTCCTGGGCCGCCCCTCCGTCCTGAGACTGACCCGAGGGCCCGGCGGGGCATCCACGGGCAGCTCCCTGAGCGGCTGGCTCGGCTGTAGACTCCTGTGGGCCCCAGGGCTTCAGAGCCTGTGGATCTGTTCACAGAAAGTGTTGCTCCTAACTGCCACATGCGAGTGAGAGAAAGCAGAGGTGAGTCACGAGTTTGGGGCGGGGTGGGTGGGTGAGGGCCGGCCTGGGAGGGGACCCAGGGATGAACAGACGCTCACCTGCCGTCTGGGGGCCGGGAGAGGGGGGAAGCACGGGGCAGTGGGCCGGGAAAGGTCCCAGGGCAAAAAAGGCGCACCCCTCTATCCTGAGATGACCACCCTGCCCCGTGAAACCAGAGCCCGGGAGGCCACTGGGGTGGCCATGAGCCCCAGGCTCAGGGCGCAGAGACCCCACCTCCGGGCAGCTGTCCCGGGAGCAGGGACCCGCGGTGGCCCGCGGGAGTGTCTGGGCCCCCAGCTTCTTGACCAGTGGCCACTGTCCGTGAGAGTCAAGGCCAAGGGTGACCTGGACCAAAGGCAGTGACCAGTACAGGAGGCAGGCGAGGGCAGCACGTGAAAGGAGCCCAGGCCCCAGCTCCCCCACTCTCGTCAGCCGAATCCCAGCGGGCACTGCCACCCCCAGCAGAGCCGCCAGACACGGCCAGGGTGCTTCTCACGCTGCCCTCGTCCACCCCCTCACGCTAGAGGGCCGGGCGCCTGGACCGGGGAGATACTTTCAGATTCTGAAAATATCTTTCTTTCTTTCTCATCTTATTTTCACCTATCGGTTTAGCACCCTTTGCTTCTTGCCTGCAAAAATAACCACTGTTTTCGTTGCTGTGCACTCTCAACTCTTTGAGGCCCCATGGACTGCAGCACACCAGGCTTCCCTGTCCTTCACCATCTCCCGGAGACATCCATCCTCTGTCGCCCCTTCTCCTCCCGCCCTCAGTCTTTCCCAGCATCAGGGTCTTTTCCCGTGAGTTGGCACTTCGCATGAGGTGGCCAAAGTACTGGAGCTTCAGCTTCAGCATCAGTCCTTCCAAAGGAATCCCAGGGCTGATCTCCTTCAGAATGGACTGGTTGGATCTCCTTGCAGTCCAAGGGACTCTCAAGAGTCTTCTCCAACACCACAGTCCAAAAGCATCAATTCTTCAGTGCTCAGCCTTCTTTGTGGTCCAACTCTCACATCCATACGCGACTACTGGAAAAACCACAACTTTGACAGTTTGGACCTGTGTTGGCAAAGTGGTGTCTCTGCTTTTTAACGCACTGGCTAGGTGTGTCAGAGCATTTCTTCCAAGGAGCAAGCGTCTTTTAATTCCATGGCTGCAGTCACCACCTGCAGTGATTTTGGAGTCCCCCAAAATAAAGCCTGACACTGCCCCCATTGTCTCCCCATCTATTTGCCGAAAGGTCAGTTCCTGTTTCCGTCATTCCTTCCGCACGGATTGGTCGGAATTCTACCGTAAGGAAGAACGCTTTTTTCTCCTCCGTTTATTCGCTGTTCATTCCATTCTTTCTGTGTTTGCGTCTCTGTGAGCTCACTAACAGCTGATACTGGTAGCGGCAATAAGCCGTGAATGCTTGGTTTCTCGGGCTCTCAGACTTGGCTCCTGGGAGCTCAGCTCTCCTCTCTTTGGAGCGCCTTCTGGCTTTCTGGCAACACGGAAGCCTCGGGCCACTCCCTCAGCTTCCCTGGCCCCGCCCCAGGACCTCCCACGTCTCCAAGGGGCCCTGATTCCTGGTCCTGGAGGACGGCGGTTGGACATCAAGATCCGGGGCTGCACGTGCCCCCCGCCCCTGGTCCGTCGTTGTTTCCAGGCCCTCCCCGCAGACAGGGCCGGGAGATTTGGGTGAGCACATCCGTCTGTCCTACACTTACTTCCCTGTGCAGACGTCAGACTCCACGAGTTCAGACTGATCCCACCTGGCCTTCAGGCTCACTTCGGCTTTTATTTTTTCGCCTTTATAATTTTTTTTATTTTTTAACACCAAAAACATTTTATATTTGAGTACAGCCGATGAACAAGGTTGTGGTAGTTTGAGGTGGACAGCAAAGGGACTCAGCGTGCATAGATGTGTATCTATTCTCCCCCAGACTCCCATCCCGGCGGCCCCGTAGCGCCGAGCAGATTCCTGTGCTCTGCAGCAGGTGCTTGCTGGTCATCCATTTAAATAAAGCAGTGTGCACACGACCCTCCCAGAGTCCCTAACTATCCCTTCCCCCCAGTCCTCCTCTCTTCCTCACTGACAGAAACCCGACTCCCAGACGCCACTAGGGAGGACCTCCTGACCCAGTTCTGGAATCCCAAGAACAGGTGAGACTTCCCGGTGGCTACCCACCCCTGCGGAAAACAGAGCTGCTGTCAGAGCAGAGTCAGCTCCAGCCTTGTTCTCGGCCTTGCCGGGCACAGCGGCGTCCTGCTCTGCGAAGCCCCTTGCTAGTTCTTTGCTTCCCACACCCTTCCACACTGGCCTGCTCTGTGTGTGCCAGGTCACTTCAGTCGTGTCTGACGCTCTGCGACCCCATGGACTGTGGCCCACCGGGCTCCTCTGTCCATGGGATTCTCCAGGCAAGAATACTGGAATGGGTCGCCGCACCCTTCTCCAGGGGATCGCCCCGACCCAGGAATCGAATCCACGTCTCTTCTATCTCCTGCATTAGCAGGCATGTTCTTTCCCACCTGGGAAGCCCGCTCTTCCATGGGGCTCTCTTACTCGTCTATTATTCCATCTGCGGCTTCTGTTCCATTTTGGGTCCCTCTCCATCACGGCTGACTTCACAGATTCACTCTGGAGTGTGTGAAGCCTGCTGCTGTTCAGTTGCTGAGTTGTGTCTGGCTCTTTCGTGACCCTGTGGACTGTAGCCCACCAGGCCCTCTCCATGGGATTTCCCAGGCAGAATCCTGGAGCGGTTGCCATTTCCTGCTCCAGGAGGTCTTCCTGACCCAGGGATGGAACCCGCATCCCCTGCGTTGGCAGGCAGGTTCCTCACCACTGAGCCACACCTGGGAAGCCCTTGTGTGAAACATGACCCTGGGTCTAGCGGAAAACATCAGACACCGGGAGTCGAGCCCTCAGTCCTCCAACACACTCCCTCCCACCTCCGCCCACCTGCTCCCTCTTGCCTCCTGCCGCAACCAGCCTCACCACCTTCTGGCTTGTCCTTTCTGCATTTTCTTCGACACAAAGGAACAAGCCCAGGCAAATGCTCCTTTTCTGGGTACAAGATTATTCTGTTTACTGTCTTACATCATTTTGTTTTCCAATTGAAATACAGCTGCCATACAATATCATGTTAGTTTCGAGCGTGCTGCATAGCGGCTTGACATTTGCATATGTTATGAAATGATCGTCAAGATAAGTCTATTAACCATCTGTCCCTAAACAGTCATTGCAGTATTATCATGCTAGTCCTTATGCTGCTCATTACAGCCCGAGGCTCGATTATGTTGTGACCGGAGGTTTGCACTCTGGCCTGCTCTGTGTGTGCCAGGTCACTTCAGTCGTGTCTGACGCTCTGCGACCCCATGGACTGTGGCCCACCGGGCTCCTCTGTCCATGGGATTCTCCAGGCAAGAATACTGGAGTGGGTCGCCGCACCCTTCTCCAGGGGATCGCCCCGACCCAGGAATCGAATCCACGTCTCTTCTATCTCCTGCATTAGCAGGCATGTTCTTTCCCACCTGGGAAGCCCGCTCTTCCATGGGGCTCTCTTACTCGTCTATTATTCCATCTGCGGCTTCTGTTCCATTTTGGGTCCCTCTCCATCACGGCTGACTTCACAGATTCACTCTGGAGTGTGTGAAGCCTGCTGCTGTTCAGTTGCTGAGTTGTGTCTGGCTCTTTCGTGACCCTGTGGACTGAGCCCACCAGGCCCTCTCCATGGGATTTCCCAGGCAGAATCCTGGAGCGGTTGCCATTTCCTGCTCCAGGAGGTCTTCCTGACCCAGGGATGGAACCCGCATCCCCTGCGTTGGCAGGCAGGTTCCTCACCACTGAGCCACACCTGGGAAGCCCTTGTGTGAAACATGACCCTGGGTCTAGCGGAAAACATCAGACACCGGGAGTCGAGCCCTCAGTCCTCCAACACACTCCCTCCCACCTCCGCCCACCTGCTCCCTCTTGCCTCCTGCCGCAACCAGCCTCACCACCTTCTGGCTTGTCCTTTCTGCATTTTCTTCGACACAAAGGAACAAGCCCAGGCAAATGCTCCTTTTCTGGGTACAAGATTATTCTGTTTACTGTCTTACATCATTTTGTTTTCCAATTGAAATACAGCTGCCATACAATATCATGTTAGTTTCGAGCGTGCTGCATAGCGGCTTGACATTTGCATATGTTATGAAATGATCGTCAAGATAAGTCTATTAACCATCTGTCCCTAAACAGTCATTGCAGTATTATCATGCTAGTCCTTATGCTGCTCATTACAGCCCGAGGCTCGATTATGTTGTGACCGGAGGTTTGCACTTCTCAATCCCCGTCACCTACTTTGCCAGGCCCCCTCCCCTCTGGCAACCCCTCCCTCGCCCTCTGTATCGATGAGCCTGTCTTCATTTTGTTGTGTTTGCTTTGTTTTTTTAGGTTTGACATGTAAATGAGATCATCCAATAGTTATCTTTTCTCCGTCTGACTTCTTTCACTTAGCCTGATACCATTATAGTGCCTGTCCTCTTATCCGTGTGTATTAAGCCACTTTACTGAGCTATGATCATATACGCTTTCTCATCACCTCTTCTTTCTTACATGAAAGCTAGCACACGGGAGATATTTCACACTTGCCCTTCTTTTAACCCAGCAGCATACGCGGCAAAGCACTCTGTTTGCAGGAAGCGTCCTCATTGGCTATCTTTTTCACAGCTGCATAGTTATCCAGCATGTGGGCTAATGGAGGTGATTCAACCAGCCTTCTGCGCATGGGCGTTCAGCTTCTTTCCAACACTTTGCAAACAATGCTGAGATGGATACCTGACGCACCTGTATTTCCATATTGTCAGAAGGAGTCCTTCAGGGTAGATGGCAACTGTGGAATTAAACCACAGCTGCGCGTCAAATCCTGATCACTGTGCTTACTTTTTCCTACAGATGAGGACAAGGAAATACTTTATCAGATTAAAAGCCTAGCAGCTCTGGAAAGAATCATTGAAAGTCTCCGGAAAGCTTTAGGTAAAGGGAACCAGGGGGCCCCCATGGCGATAGATGAGTGTGGAGGATCCGTCCTTGAGCTGAGGCTGTCCCCCTGATGAGAAGGGAGGTACCTCATCCACTCCAGGCACCCGCGTGAGCCGTGAGCAGCTCTGGACAAACAGGTGACTCTATCCTGGGGGGACCCTGTGAGCCCCACTCACGAGTGCACAGTCCAGGAGTCACGGGGCCCCCAGCAGGCTCCCCGCACTTCTTGGCTGAACAGAGCAAGGCCAAGCTGCTTTTCCAGGAGTGATGGGGAGGAGGGCTTCACACACCCCGTGTCCCCGCGACCAGGCCCCGGGAGGTCCCACACCCCCAGGAAGACACGCCCCTCCCCGCAGGTGCCTCCTCCTGGGGTCTGGCTCCCCGCCCCTCCTGGGCCGCAGCCCCCTCGCTGCTGAAGTCGCCCACGCCGTCCCCCTCCGCTTCGGCCTCCGACCCCACGCTCGTCCCTGGAACTCTCCAGAACACCTCCGAGCCTCTCCCAGGCCGGCCTCGAGGCCTCCTTTCCTCTCTGAGACAGACCTGGTCGCCACGCTGAAGGTTCCAGGCAACCCCTGCAGCATCGCACGCGCCATGCACCCGCCCGCATCCAACCTCATCTCACGTGGACGGAGCACGTGCTCCACGCCAGGCGCTGGGCTCAGTTCCCAGGATTTATCTGCCCCCACCCCTCGCCCCGCCCAACACACACACACACACCCACACACACACCCTGGC
>SJYC01026118.1:0-11931 GCA_006408675.1 Madoqua kirkii
CGCGCGGGGCGCGCCGGGAGCGCCGGCGGAAGCGGGCACGGCGAGCGCGGCGGCGCATGTGCGGCGGCGCGAGGGACGCGGGCTGCCGCCCCGAGGCGCCGCCCCGCCCGCGAGGTTCGTCCGCAGCCGCGGGGCTGAGGCCCGGGCCGCCCGGGGTGGAGACGCGCGCGCGTCTCTGAGGGAAGGCTCTCAGAGGAGCCGCAACGAGCCGAGCCTCCGGCGGGCCTCCTCGCTCCCGGGGCAGAGCCGCCCTCGGGTCCCGACCTGGAGGTTTCGGGGTCCCCGGCAGCCTGCGGGACGCGGCGCTCGAAGCTTCCGGGGCTCCGTGGCCCGCCGCGCGTCGGTTACCGCGGGCCGGGCGCAGCGGGTGGCGGCTCAGCCGCCCAGTCGCGCCGCCTCTGCGGCCCCGGCGCCGGCCCGAGCCCCGCGGCCCGTGGCAGTCTGCGGGCGAGAGGCGCCGGCCCGGGCCCCGGGGCGCGCTCGTCGGGGAGGCCTCCAGGCTGAAGCGGCCGTCGCGGCTTTCTCGTACCGGCTGCGGTCACAGCCCGGCGAGAACTTCGGGAAGCAGCGCTCCTGGGAGGAAAACGAAGGCGGTTTATTTCAGTGAGAGAAGTGAGAGGGAGTCACGACGGCGGGGCGGGGAGGCTCGTCGTCCGCGGCCGTGAGATCCCCGACGCCCCGCGTGCTCCGGGGAAATCAGTGTCAATCAACACGCGTAACAGCGCCTTCCGGCGCGTCTCCCTGCAGCCGGGAATGTGGATTTCCCCTGCCGGTCAGTTAGCCCGGGAGCCGTCTCCCTGCTGAGCGCGTCTTCGTTTTTACGTTAAACTAGGTAATTCTCAAAGCCCTGGTTCCCGGCGTCTTCGTGTTTGGGGGGCTGGGGGACGGGGAGAGGCACCCTGGTAACGGGCCTCCCAGGTGGCCCAAGGATAAGGAATTCGCCTGCCAATGCCGGAGACGGTTCCGTCCCGGGTTGGGAAGATCCCCTGGAGAAGGAAGTGGCAACTCGCTCCTGTATTCTTGTCTGGGAAATCCCGTGGACGGCGGACCCTGGCGGGCTACGGTCCATGGGGTCCCAAAGTGTCGGACACGACTCAGGGACTAAACAGTACCACCACCGCCCTTGTAATAGCTAAGGCAGATTTTTTGGTAAGGTTCCCCTATTGATTCCGATCCTCCCTACCCTGGTTAAGAAGGACACAGCATGGCAACCCCAAACATTCTGTAAAATGCTTAAGGACTCCTTACAAGGAGCTATTTAGAATATTTACCAAGGCACAGGTACTTCCCCTATCTCTAGGAATTAAAAATAGCCAGAACTGGAAGATGGCTGTGATGATGGAAGTGGTGAATTTCATACATGTGTATTTTGTAATAAAAATGAAACCAGCTGAATTCACCAAGTCTCTGCTTGTACAGAACGTGAGTACTGAACATTGGACACCCAGGCGTTGGCCCTCAGAGACCAAAAGTTGTGGCTGGAGCCTTTTATTTTAGTGCCTTCGGTTGTCTTTACTCTCACTGGAGGGTCTTAGATGCAGAAGCGCCCGTGAGAAAATGCTCCTGGGGCGAAAGTTAGGCCAGGGCCCCTGACTGAGGGTTCTCTGCCCTGTCTCCCCGCACCGCACCAGCAGCTTCCCTCCTCTGGTGCACACGCGGGCCCTTGCTGTTCTGTGCCTGTGCAAGAGCCAGCCGACCGTCTAGCACGCTGTGAACTACTCTCAGGGCATCGCAGGGGGCTCAGTGGTAAAGAACCACCCACCCCACCCCTCCCGCCAATGCAGGCGACGTGGGTTCCATCCCTGGGTCGGGAATATTCCCTGGAGAAGAAAGTGGCAGCCCATTCCAGTATTCTTGCCTGGGAAATCCCAGGGCACAGGAGCCTGGCAGGCTATAGTCCGTGGCGTTGGCAAAAGAGTCAGATGCAGCTGAGCCTGCACGCACGCAGGCCTTCATTCTCAGCCTGCGCACAGCCAGCTGAGCGGTAGCATGGTGTGAACTCCTCTCAGCTCCCAGTCTGTGTTTCTAGAAATGTGCCCGCTGTGCACAAATTACCTCACTGCTTTATGAGGCTTGTTCACACCCAGAGGACTAAACCAGACATCATTTAAAAACTCTTAATGACACCTTGTCCTATTGAACAGTATCTTTCCAAAATTCCAAACCTGCTTTCTTCATCAAACCGTGGTTAACAAATTTAAGTCTGGGGACCTCTCAGTTCATACTAAGATTAACTACTTTTGGCATATCAAGCGATTTTTATCCTTATTTCATTTTTGTTGGCTTTGAGACCTGCTCATCTTGTCGCTATTATTGACCTTCGTTTTTCACTCAGTACATTAATAAAAGCAATATGTAAAAATACATGAAAATAGTACCTCTTTTTCAGCCTTTACTCTCAGATTCAGTTTCTTGAAAACAAATCCTATTTTAAATCTGTACCACCAACTGCAAGTTCATCCTCACAAAATCGTTGATGGCTATCCTTTGCAAGGAAACAATGAAATTGCTGAAAGAGGATAAGAGATACGGAGTGAGACCCAGCAGTAGCTGTTTGTTCCTCACCTGAGGTCTCCTCTGGAGGAGAATTGCTGGCAGTGAGCAATTTTTTTCCCCACTGACTCTGCATGGTGTTTGGGGAGGAGAAACAGGCGATCGTCCTCGACCTGAGGACAGCGGACCTTCCCTCACAGCGCTGGGCGCAGCCTAGGCACTTGCTGAAAAGCTTGGGTGGAGTGGGCTGGCTCTCTCCAGAGGCTCGTCCTGACCCCGCCCTCTGTCTGTCTGAGTCGCCTCCCTGAGCAGAGCTCACCTGTGCTGCTCGGCCAGTCTTATCCTTGATGGGGGGAGGGGTTCTGTACAGACTGTGACGAGGTGAAGTGCTGCCCTCTTGCCTGCCCAGGGCCGTCTTTCCCCTGTGATCTGGAGCGGGGCCGGAGTGCGGCCTGTGCAGGATCCAGAAAGTCCAACCAATCACTCTTAAGTGTTCAGAATTTTTTAGAATAGTTTGTGAAAGTGGCAAAGCTTAGTTCTGATCAAAATCCTTGAATATACAATCTAGTCTCTTCTGATTTGAGCTTTTTAGAAAATTGAACTATAGTTGATTTACAACATATTGGTTTTGTTAGCTGTAGGAAAAACATTTAAATTTGTATTGTGTCCATCATTTTCACTTCCTATTCCTGTGTACCAGCTTTTTACAGGGAAGAGGAAAAATGTGTTTTTAAATAAGCCTTTTAAATTTTGTGATATTGGGAAGGCATGCCTCTACTTTGTTAAACAGAAAAAGTCTAGCAAAACCCCACTTGTCTCCACCGTAGAGTCTAGACTGAGTAGTCACTAGTGCGCTGACTTTCGTGCCTCTCATTCCCTCCTGCTCTTCTCCAAGCTGGAATGCTTGATGCAGTTGGTGAGAGCGGGGGCCACCCTGGACGTCTCCACCACCCGTTACGCACAGACCCCAGCCCACATTGCTGCTTTTGGGGGACACCCTCAGTGCCTCGTCTGGTTGATCCAAGCAGGAGCCAGCATTAACAAACCGGTAAGGGAGTGCCTGTGATTGATGTGGTTTGTTTTTGTTTTCTTCTTCCAGCTGTAATTGCATGGTGTTGTTTTAATCGAGGTTAATTGGAGTGTAAGATCTTCACCTGTGGGCTACCTGGAACTAAAGTCTATTCAACTGTTTGGGGATGATCGGCCTTCACGCAGCAGTGCTTTCTGCTCAGAGTGCTCTCACCTGTTGTGTGGCTCACTGTGACCCACAGCAAGCTGCCTGAGGCCACAGCTGGTGGAGTCTGGTCTGGAGCCTAGGTTTCCTGGCTCCCCGGCTCACAGCTGCCTTAGCTTCATCGCCACCGATGGTTGTGAGAACACACCTGCTCAGCGGAAGAGTGGCTGTGAAGTCGTCTACAGCCGTCTGGTTGCGTTCGCTTTGGCAGATTTACCATCTGAGTTATTAGCTGTCGGTGCGGATGATGACCAGACTGGGAGGGAGTCAGGTGTCAAGTAGAAAGTGACTCCTGGACACCAGATGGGGGAAAGGCGTTGTAGCAGTCATTTAAGTCAGGGGTCGGTGAGGAAGGGGAGCGAGGGTGAGGGCCATTTGTCTCTTCGTGAGCCTGGGTAGGGGGCAGGGCTATGAGGAGAGCCTGGATTTAGGCCCATTTCTCGCTGCTCCACTCACCGGTTATCCTCCACGCCACCCGCCTCACCTCCTGTGCTTTGTTGCTTTTGTCTGAGAATTCGGGAGTTCCGAGTGGGCAGCTGTGCGTGGTTGTGGCGCTAGGCGTTGCCTGTCCTCACTGGTCTCCTTCCTGCTCCTGGACTCTCCTCCCCCTTCCTCCTGGTGGACAGCGTGCGCCCTGCCTCCTGTCTCTGTGGCCTTGGGCGAGCTGTTTCCTTGGTTGTGAGTCAATTTCCTTATCAGTGAGATAGGATAGTGTGAATAGTAGTAATTACTGTTTAGTATATATGTGGAGTTTTAAGTGTAGAACCTTCTTCATGATTTTAATTAAGTTGTTACATAACATTTAATTTGGAGAGCTCTAAAGAAGTCGTCTAATGCTTTTAAGCCCAGAAGCCCCCTTTTCAGCAGCTGGGTATTTTCAGCAGACGCCTCTTCCCTGAGCCGCTCTGGATGGTGCTGTGTGGAAGCCCTCCCGGCTCTGCTCCTGGGCGGACGTCCCCCGGGCCCAGTCTCCTTGCAGAGCTCCTCTAGTGTTGCAGGAGCCCACCTGGCTCCACGCGCCCAGTCCTCTCACCGACGGGGCTGTTGCTGGGGCCTGCGTCCCTCTTAGGGGGCCCTTGGCTGGCTGCGGTCTCACATGGGGAGCTGAGGCTCGGCTGCCAGGCTGGACTGCCGTGCCCAGGACCCCGAGACCCTGAGGCCCCAGTAGGCTTCCTCTCGGCTCATCTCAAGGTAGACAGTTTTTCCTCATTTCCCAGGTAAATGTATAAAGCTAAATCCAGGTTTTTCTTATTCTTTGTGTGCATTAATTTTTGGAACCTAGTCTTAATAAATTCTGTTTTAACTCATGTTCTAATCTTGTGGCTCGTCAGTTACTAACCTTTCTGAGCTCGTCTTCCTCAAGGGTAATGGAGGCTTTTGCTGCCACTGCTGCGGCTGGCACGAGTGGCACGAGTGGCTACTGAAGCTTGGATGCCGTCTTGAGGCTCAGTGCTCTGAGATTACCCAAAGAGGAAGTGGAGTTCGTTGTTAAGTGGTTTATTTTTGTAGTCCATAAGTCATCTCTTTAAAACCCCTTCTAGGATGGTGCTGGTGCTTGATACTGCCTTTAGTTTCTTATAACTAAATAAGAATTTTTTTTTTAATTAAAATTCAAGGTGACTTTTCTGCTTCGGATTTCTGGCGCGTCTCTGTCTGTCTTCTATGACTCAGAGTTTGCCAGCAATAGTTCTAGAATCATATTACAAGCTGTTTGGTATTTTTGAACTACGACTGGTCTGAACCTGAGATGTGAGTGACCATAAAGTGGCTCCTGACTCTCATTCTGCTGGTGGCAGCTTTCTTTAAATAGTGCTCGTCTGACCTTCCCAGCTGAAGTGGGCTCCTCGTACAACGCCAAGCAGGAGCAGGGCGGCTCTGCTTTCCCCTCTGCCTTCTGTTGCTGTCCCACCATCTTCCTGAAACAATACAGAAAACCTTTTTCTTATGCTAAAGATCGTTTATAAAGTCCTGTTTTGTTTTCTTCATCTCTGTGTTATTTGGCAGAATCTCTTCTGAGTCTTGGCTCTGCTCGTCCCGGCGATGCACATGGGCGGTCCTCCTTTCTGCATGTCCCTAGAGTGTGCCTCCCCCCCTCTCCCCTTTTCAGAGAACAGGGGTAGGTTTTTGTAGTTGCTTTAAGTTGACTTTACCAGATAGTTTGCTGTATAGACTCATGATTTTCTGTTTCTTTCTTCAAAAATGGGACTGTTCTGTTGGGAATGTTATGTTGCTTTTGAGCTTAAATATGCGTGCTTGTCCCTCCAGTAAGCAGTTGCGCCTTCCCCGTTGCGTTGTTCTTATACGGTGCTCTGCCGCAGCCCTCACCCTGTCTGCCCTGCGAGTTACTGTCCTGAGCGCCGTGCACAGCTGTCCTGCTCCTGCATCCTGTCTCCCCGTAACTCTGTGTAGTCTTCTGCACCAAGTTCCCAGTCAAGGACTGCTGGCACTTCTGAGGCAGAAAGTCCTGAATCAGTTGTCCTAACGGAAGCAGCTTCTCTTGATTGCTGTCTTTCTTGACCTTTTATTTTACCCCAGAGTCTATGAATGAAATTGTATTTCAGATTTTTTTGGTCCTTTCATACAGTGTAGAGTAATTCTTTTTTTTAATGACTGTATTATTCTTCAGAGTCATTTCCCTGAGTCACTCACTCACTTCCTCTGCCTCCTTCAACGCTGTTTTCTGAAGGGTCTGCTGCTGCTAAGTCGCTTCAGTCGTGTCTGACTCTTTGCGACCCCATAGACAGCATCCCACCAGGCTCCTCTGTCCCTGGGATTCTCCAGGCAAGAATACTGGAGTGGGTTTCCATTTCCTTGTCCTCTGAAGGGCCGGTCAGGTTCTAATGCAGCCTTTCTGGAGGTCTTAAATACAGCTGCCTGTCACAAACAGCCTAAACTGTGTGGAGCTGCCTGTGTCTGACTCCACGTTCTCTCTTGCTATTTTTTCTCGATCCTTTGTCTCAGCAGTCTGTCTCAAGTGTAGGCCTGATTCACGCTCAGGATAAAACGTCTGGGGCAGTGGGGGTCCTGGGTGTGCCTGAGATGTGTGTGGCCTCAGAATGTCCTGTGGGAGACTTAGATAAGCGTGGGTAGACTAGACCAGGCCTTGAGCGTTAGGCCTGGATTGCTAGGTTTGTCTGTGGACAGTGATTTTGTGTTGTGTGTTCATTTGCACAGTGATTCACCACAAGGATTGTTCCTAAGTGGCGCCTACAGTATACATGCTGTCGTCGCTGCGGAGGCCCCTTGCTTGTTCTGCTCTCGCCCTGAAAGTCCAGGAGGGTGTGCGCCTTCCCTGGCCTGCTCTTCTGTTCTCTGTCATCTACGCTTCTCTGCGTTTTGCCTCAAATTTGGCTCACCTTACTCTGTTTCAGAGAGGGCTGAGATGGCCCGTGGCCTTCCTCAGTGACTCTGGAGTGTGGATCTGAGTATGCTCACCGTATGTATCATTTCTGTCGTTTCAGGACTGTGAGGGCGAGACTCCTATTCACAAGGCGGCTCGCTCTGGGAGCCTGGACTGCGTTAGTGCCCTGGTGGCTAACGGGGCTCAAGTCGAGTAAGCGTCTTCATTTATTCATGCCAACCAAAGATGTAGTCGGGGTGCTGTGTTCAGAGACAGGTTTAGAGCAAGCACAAGTTCTGAGCTTTGTTTTTAACATTAGTAATGCAGTTTTGCTTTTTAGATGAGTTAGCGGTAGTAAGCAGGTTGCTGTGTGGGTTAAACTGACCACTAGCGAGCGAAAGGGGCCTTGATCACGGCAGCTTTGGAATCCTTGCCGTGAGAGAGAGCGCGAGCGAGTGCATCAGGGTGGAGAGGACAGTCAGCCCGTTGCGTGTGGAGCCCGGCGTTGCTGACCTCACCGCCGCCTAGCTGTGGCACTGTGGGCGCGTCTTCAAAGTTCGCCAAGCTTCACTCTCAAAATGAGCGCCTGGAATTGGATTACGCTATCCTTTCAGGCCTCTGGCTCAGAATATCTTGCAGACAATTAGCTTTTGTAAATTTTTATTTCTTTATCTTCTATTAGATGTGAGAACATCTTTATATTTTAAAACCTATTACGATTTTTAATATTTTTGTAATTCCATGTAAAATGGAACTATATACAATAAAGACTTCAAACTCATTCTAAGTTTTCGCTACTGATGTCATAATTTTAGAATATCCTTGTCTTAGCCCAGTTTACATCAACTGGCTTATTTATAGCTTCATAGAACAATATTAGTTAGCATTTAAGCGTATTAATTTTAAAATGATTGTATATGCAAATCATTAGCTAGACATGGTATTATACATTTATTTTAGTATTAAATTTATTTGTATTAACTTTCTTTTAAAAGATTTATTATAAAAATTTTTCTTCTGCAGTTCACAGCATTAACAAAATGGATGCGGTTTCACCCTTAAATGTTGAGTGTAAGCCATAGAGCTCTAATAACCAAAATAACTGTGATAATATCAGCTTTTTTGTTTTACCTTGAGTGTACTGAGTATTTCATAAAAATTAATTACAAATCACTTTATTCTAATTGGAAATGTGAAAATTTAGACTTTGGGAAAAATAAAATCCACAAAACTAACTTAGTTTAACCCTTTGGTTTCCACTTCATTGTTCTGACTCTGTATCATAATAATATTGAAAGTAGATCCTGGACAGCAGAACCGTCTGCATTAATGTAAGGCCTGTCTAATACCAGGCGCTGTCATTAGTCTCTTAGTATCTTAGCTTCTGTTTCAGTAAGAATTACATCGTTAAGACTGGACATTAATATCGGCTTTGATCATATAGTTATATGGCCATTTAGTGTTATAACTATGACCTGTATTAACTGTTACATTGCAGGGAGCCTGTGACTTCATATGTAGTTATAACTGAAGGTAATGTAAAAACAATTGATGATTCACTAATGAATATATTACATAGTTTTAACAAGCACTGAGATGATTCTCAATGCATTGCTTTAAAGCAAAGTTATAGATGCCATTTTCTTTGTTATTTTTAGGTTTAAATCTCTGATCTTTAATTTTAATAACAGAAGCTTTGATTATGAAATACAGAGTCATAAAATAATTAAGTTCCTTAATTGTCATTTATTAAAATATCAGAAGTTGATCTTCTTGACGACTTATTTTTCTAAATAATAATTGGTCCTGAGCATTTTATTACTAAGATGTTAGTTTTATTCACTTTAATGGATAGTTTAATCCTTTGAACCAATAAATATCTTTCTTGCGCTATGTCCTTTTTTTAATAGGTGTCTTTTTAAAATGAGATAATCTTATTTACAGTTCTGTCCTTGTTACAGGACCCTCGAGTTCTCTTTCCCACCAAGTGTGACTGAGCATGGCCTGAGGGCCAGCTTGCTTTCCCTTCTCATATAAGCCACCCTCGAGACCCTGCACATGGTGATTTCCCTTGTCTGAACTTTCACATGTTTCTTAGAACAAATGCTTAGCCTGAGCCGCCTAGCCAAAAGCCGGTTTTAAAACTGTGGTCTTTGGCCTGGAGGTGGAGCACAGTGGTCATTATCAATCGCTGTTGTATGTGTGGTTTTAACATACAGATAAAATGTCAATTTTGCCAGTAAGCCAAATTGTAAATTGCTTTTTAATATCTGTTCTGCACATTTTTATAGTTTAACACTTTTAGTCTACCAGCAAATAATAGTTTAATTCCCCCCCAAATCATGACACTTAGGTCTTTTGTTTTCCGTTAGGCTGCCCATGTGGTAAGGTGCGGTCCTGGCCAGTGCCTTTTCGCTTTAAGAGCATCGAGGGGCACAGAACCACCTTACCTAAAGCTACTGATTCTTTCCCCAGCTAGGCTGAGCTGGGGTGTTGGTTTCAGCACTCCCGCTGCCCACGGGCTAGTGGGGCCTTGCCTTTTCCTGTGACTCGATTGAGAGCTGTCTCGTATCAGTGTTCTATCACACTTGGTGGTCATTAATAATTTTGTTATTAACTCCTACTTTGCTTTTTATATATCTGCTACATAAAGTGGCCAAAATCTGAAGTTGCTGCTTTTTTGGTCATGGGGTAGATAATGGTGAGGGCCTGCGGGCCAGGCGACCGTGGCTAGAGCGGTTTGTTACATAACCTACTTGTCAATGTAGGCCACGTCCGTAAGGTAACGCATGCCACGTCTGTGCGCCGCGGCGCACTTTCTAGCGCCACACGTGAGTATGTTGATGGAGTTTCTTTTTCTTCTCTTATTTTACATCTTGAGTTTTGGTGCCAAGTTTTCTTTTTCATGTGAGGTTTTATTTCTGCTCATATGATTGTCATTGGAATTTGCCACTGTTTACATCCAAAACTAAGAACCAGCCAGACCATGGCGGTTCTGTGGCCAGATTAAATGTGTGTGTGCGCTGAAGGACCCAGATCCCTACAGGCGCTTCTCACTCCTTTTCCCTCAAGTGTGAAGTCTGCATCAAGCTAAACTGTCCCCGCCTTTAACCTGGCTTATGTGACAGTTCCGTTCTCTGCAGTCACAGTTTGAACGCTGCTTGCAACACAGAGGGTGTTTGATTGCAGGAAGGGCAGATCATACCATGGAAACGTTGATTCTTCAACTCTCCAGTCAATTTAAGTAACAATATAAAATTAAGTCTTAATGTGAGTTCCAAGAAAGACTCTTGAAAATTTGCTGTCTGCTGATAATTAAGACGACCTTTTACTACCAAGTGTGTAAACTATGGATTTCTACCCTTGTATTAGCTTTACTTTAGTACTTTGACACCGATTGATTTTTAATATTTTTATTGTCTTGAGAGATAATGGAGAATGTGTCCATATCAATCTATAAAAGTAGATTTTTTTTAATGCCTCATTAGAGAAATGGATTTAGTGAGATTTAGAGATTCAGAATTGCTTGCATTGAAGGCCAGTTTGCCAGTCTATTTTAATACCACTTTGTATAAGTGCCAGTGTTTAATTGTGACAGAGTCCCACAGCTTTCTATAAGAGTATTTTATAAAAGCCATTGGTTCTGTGGTGACTGGATAGATCTTCCAATGAGCTACATATATTTCAACTTAATTATTTTGATCCCAAGAGAAAGTTAGTTACGATCATCAGGTAGGGAAAGATGCATCCATGGCCTTAAAATAGGGGAGTTCAGTGATTCACTCTGAAAGAAAGCTTTGTTGCCTGATTTAGAAAATGGACACAGGTGATTGAAGTTAACAGAAGTCTTAATGTGGGATCTTAATAGGGTTTTCAGTGTTGCAAAAGAAGGATTTTGCTGGACTTCTAAGAATTCATAACTGAAATGGAGTTGGTTTAGTTTGGTCCAGGTTTATGACCTGCCTTTATTTGCTGACCCATAGAATCCCGTCTAGAAGCAAAATTTTCACTGGGGCAAATCATGTGATGAGCATATTTAATGTTAGTGTCGAAAGTTGGTTTCCTACTTTGCCTGTGGCAAAATGTAATCCATATCTCCTTTATTAGACATTTATTTGCGTTTGAAGTTTGAAATTTCTTTGTTCACCCACTTGCCCTTCAGAGTAATGGTGCAGATATGAGATGTGGGAGAAGTGCCATCCGAGTCAGGCGTTTCTGGTCGTGGGACCCTGTGCATCCCACTCTGGCCTTGTCACTGCGGCAGACTGGGCTTCCTGATTCTGTTTCCTTCATTAAGCGACTGCAGCAGGTGGAGGGATCACTCCGAGGCAGCTGCTGGGATCTGCTTGCTGGGAAGGAGCAGGTAGTGGGGGCCTGGGGCGCTTAGACTTGCCATAGCAGCCTGAAGAGTACCCACATTTTAATATTTGTTTGATCCCCGCTTTATAAATAGTGCTTTCAGATGAAGCCAGTGATCTCTAAATCCAGACGGCTCTTCCTTTGCCAAATTGCAGTGGGAGCCTGTAACTATTTTGTCAGGCTCTCTGAGTGTTGCTGTTGTCTTTTGATGTATGCAGACATAGTTGGGGTTCAGTTGCAAATTAAAACTACCCCCAGTAGTGTTGAACTTGAAATGAAAACTTGACACCAAATTTATTCAAGTAGAAACTTTAAAAAATACTTTCTTCCTATTGTTACCTGAAAAATATATTTAAGAATGTTTTCATAATTACTTATTTAAGAGTTTGGATACCAAAGGGTTAAAAATACACATGTTTTTCTTTGATTGAAGACGTTTTAGATGTTTGTAATGTTTTGTCTGTACAAATGGGCATTTAGTAATGTTTTATCTTTTTTTTTTTTA
>SJYC01026119.1:0-60445 GCA_006408675.1 Madoqua kirkii
TTGACACCAAATTTATTCAAGTAGAAACTTTAAAAAATACTTTCTTCCTATTGTTACCTGAAAAATATATTTAAGAATGTTTTCATAATTACTTATTTAAGATTTTGGATACCAAAGGGTTAAAAATACACATGTTTTTCTTTGATTGAAGACGTTTTAGATGTTTGTAATGTTTTGTCTGTACAAATGGGCATTTAGTAATGTTTTATCTTTTTTTTTTTTTAATGATTCCATGTATTTGCTTATTTCCATCTAGGAATAGTTACTAATGTATTTGAGATACAGCATACCAAATTTTAAAGTAACCAGAATCGTGAGTTAATGGTTTTTAGTCCATACTGTTAAACTTCTGTTGAAATACTGACCTAATTGAATTGGCTTCATGCTAGACGTTAGTAGAAGTGATGAGAAGGCAGTGTTTCGGAGCGACAGCTCGTGGCCAAGGTGGCCGCGCGACAGGGGCTTACGCTCAGTAGCTGTGCTTCTGCACCTCATGTATGTGTATGTATTTTCAATCAAAATGTTGCCTGCAAATATGTGATCCCTTATTATTTAAGTTTCCTGTTTTATGAACCATTGCCCGTTTTAAATCACATAGAAGATTCTGAATCTGTAAAAACTACACATGTCAATGTCTTACAGCTACGTAATTCGAATTGACTTGATTTTTCAAGTAATCCTAGAAAGGGGGAGCATTCCATATAGAAACTGCCGAATCTGCCACAGGTGCTTCTCCGAACCCTTACAGTTGTGGCAGTGAATGCTCAGTATGGCTACCTTTCTCCACTCGAGGCATACTGTTGAGGTATTTGTTGCGGTGATTGGTTTTAATGCTAATCTAGGAATTCAGATATAGACTCTTTAGATTTGCATGCTTTGCTTACCCTAATTTATGATATCTACCTTTTTATTTGTAAACTAACAATAGTTAAGTTGAGATCAGAATTTTAACAGAAATATTATTTATATAAAAATTGTGGTTATCTTTCATTGTCACATGGCATTAAAAAGAAAACATCCCGAAGGTGGCGTGACAACTCAGACTCCGAAGGTGCTTCAGACACTTCCAGACCCGTGGGCTCCAAATTTTTTTAAAAAGAAAACCATTAGTACGGCTTCTCATATTCTGATGTTGTGACTCTGTAAGTGGAAGATAGACGGGGGATTCTCTGGCAGCAGAGTGGACTCTGTTCTAAACTTCTTTGGGGATATATTGTTAGGTATGATAAGTTGTAATAAACCATTCAGAATTACAGAAAATATAGTATATGATAATTTGTGTTTTAACTTTAGTAGAGTATAAAAAGTTTGATTTATCTTGCCAGTTATTCAGCAGAATAATTCAGAGCACATATTATTCTTGGTTTTCGCATATTTTTGTATTCCAGTTTTGAAAGAACACTGGGCACTCTTGGGAGAAAATGGGTAGAATGACTCTGTGTAGCCTCGGTGAAAGTTACAGGAACCAGAGTCTGTCGACACCAGACAGTTGTCATAGCTTTCATCATGAATGGCAGCAAATTGATTTAGCAGCCTCCGAATCTGATCGTGTCAGCTTTTAAAGAAAGTCCGTTTTAAAACTTCAACAGAGTAGACCCAATTTGAACACCTAAGTTGACTGATGTCTGATTTTTTCAAATCTGTCCATTTTCAAAGACTTTTCAGATGGATACCAGAGGGGGCCAGAGAGATGACGTAGAATTTGAACAGCACATCCCATGTCTGGCTTTTTGCTTTCAGAAATGGGCAGAGGTGAATCTCAGATCAGGTTTAGTCTGTTTGCCCAAGTACAATCAACCAAAGATACTACATTGGTGTGTATGTTTAATGATTTAATCTAAAAATAATGTGCACACTTTCATTACTACCCCAGTGTCCATGCAGAGCACAGTTCCTTAGAATGACTGTGCGCAGTATCTACCAGATACTGTGGATCAATATCTACCAGATACTGTGGATTCCCCTTTGGACTGGTGTTTGCAGACTGCAGTCCAGACTGACCTTCTTCAGCAGTCTCATGGGGTTGGTGGGCCTGGTCAGCAGGAAGTGTAGTGAGTGCCTCAGGATTGAAGAGTTAAGGCCTGACTGTTTAAAAAGTAGTGTAACACAATGAGAGACCACATTCGAACGTAAAATTATCATAGAGCCTGTAAATCCTAAGTCACACTCATGTGCCCAGCTTCCATTGGATTTTTAGCAGAATCACTGGTTTAAAATCTGCTTACACTTGGAACACTAGAATTGGAAGGCTTAATAAATTGACGATCCGTTGTAACCGGGGTAAATGTTTCAACTCTTAAAAAATGTCAAAATTGAAACATGCTCAAGAAAGTATATATTAAAAAATGAATTTAAAGACCTGAGCCTGTTTTGTTAAAGTGTCTTGGGAACTATACTACTTAATTATTATTTATCCTAGTCTTTAGCAAAAAGCCAGCATGATTTTCAGCTTCTATGGAGTACACTTGAAAACCCTCTACTTAGGAAGCATTGAGAGGTGGTCTGAGGGCTCAGACCTGTAGAGGCAGTTCCGTACACTGCCTGATTCAGCTGTGAGACACTTTGAGCTTTGAACTGAAAACACTCAAATGAAACAGGAACGATTGCACTGCTGCCGTGTGCTCTCTAAGAGTCTCTTATTCTTACGTTCTTCTGAAGTTTACCTTCAGGTATTTTTCTTGGTATTTGACATTTTGTGGTTTAACAGATTGGGCAGCCTTTATAAAAAGCTCACTCTTGGTTTGAATTGAATTTTTCAGGAACCAGTAGGCATCTCTTGTTAAGGGTTAGCAGTCTAGTCAGAGGAAGACAAATTCCATATGATATCACCTGTATGTGGAATCTGAAATAGGACAGACATGAACTTACCTACAGAGCAGACACAGATTCGCAGAGAGAACAGGCCCGTTGCCTAGGGTGAGCGGGGTGGGGAAGGCGAGGCCTGGGAGTTCGGGCCGGCAGGGGTGAACTCTCACATACAGGATGGATAAGCAAGGCCCCACCGCAGCACACGGAGTCAGGATCCTAACTCCATCGTGACAGGCCGCAGCGGGAGCGAGTGTGGAAGGCAGGCACACCGCGGAGGCTGACACTGGACCTCAGCTGTGCCGCAACAGAAGGTTTAAAAAGGAGGCGACTAGTTGCTGATGTCATCTATTGGTTAAGCGTTACTCAGCTAGTCCCCCCGTTGTTTCTTTTGTATGGCCTATAAACTAAGAATGATTTTTACATTTTTTAAGTGGTTGAGTGAACATCGAAAAAGTAACGTTTCACTTCATGGAATGCAAAAATACATGAGGCTCAGATTCCAGTGCCTGAAGCTGACGGCTTATTAGAGCACCTGCGGCTGCTTCAGGCGCCGAGAGATGGAGGCCGGCCTGAAAGCTCACAGTCCTTGCTGCCTAGCCCTTTACAGAAAGAGTGCCTGCCCCGAACTGGGGGTCCCAGCCATCCCTTCCCACCCACTTCTGTGCCCCTGTGCCCCGTACGATGGCACGGCCAGGAGAGCAGGGTTTAAGTGTGAGCAGAGCAGGGGAGCACGCTGCACCAGGTGGAGAAGGGAGGCGAGAGAGCGGCGCCAGGAGCGGCGAGCCGGAGGGAGGCACGGGGAGGCCGGGAGGGGGAGGAGGCCTGCGTCCTGCGCCGGGCCAGGCGCTCACAGGCCTTCTTGCTTCAGAGGAGCCCCAGCACTGTCAGACTGGGTGCTGCGTTCAGTCCTTAGTGACTGAGAGGTCGCGTGGTTGAAGTCTGCGTAGTTTCACCAGAAGTGGAAAAGGGGTGCTGTGTGTCCGCGTTTCTGATGACACTGCAGAGATGGTGCCGACATGGCCTCGAGTAGTTGGTCGCAGCTGCCCCGTGGCCCAGATCCCGGGGCCTGTCCGCGTGTCTTCTGGAATGTCTGGGACTCCCTTTGGGCCACTCTTTGACCCTCAGTTACCTGAGGAGCCAGCTGGAGTTCAGCCTGGCTTATGGTTGCTCTTTCTTCCTTGGTCCACGCGTGGGGGCACGTCGCGTGAGTTGACTCTGGCTCCTGTTCTTTGGAGCTGTGACGGCGCTGCGCCACCCCACCTGGAAATTTCCTGGGCTCCAGCCAAGCTGAGTGGCGTGTTCGTGCTGGACCCCCTGGTGGCGGGAGCCCCTGCCTGTGTTCTCTCGGGGGTGCCCCCTCAGACACAGACAGTCTCTGTGATCTCTGGATGCCGGCCTTACTTGTTAGCTCTCGTATTTCCGTGGAAGCGCAGTAAGCTCGTCTTGGGCTGCTTCAGGGCAAAGGAGCTGAATGTAATTTGGACAGCTTTGCTTTCAGTGACTGTAGAAAGTCAGCATGCTCTCTGAGCATCTCTGCTTCCTTCGGTAGACTGGCATTTATGGTGTAAATGCCATTTTAAAAGTCTGTGTTCTGTTCTTTATCATCCACTAGAGGAGTAATTTTTACTGACAGCTTTATGTGTCCTCATTTTAAGCAAGTTTCTCATTTCTGTATCTGATTTCGGAGAGCAAGTCCATATTTATGTCTATAGAAATCATTCTATAAACTGCTTATTCTAGGTCTTTCCTTTCAAATTTTCTCGATTTAAGTTTTCCTTTTGTAAATTGTGGCAACCTACTCTGTTCACATTCTTCATAGGGTAGACCTGTTTGGACCATTCACTCATGGTATCTTCTGAAAAGGAAATACACCCTTTAAAAAAATTGCCCAGTCTTAAAGTTAATTGGATATTAAATTTCTATAGCATGCTGATACTAAAAGTCGAATATATGATTATTTTACGCACGCAACTAACGTGATTAACTTTGCCAAAACTTTGGTATTTCCTTTCTTTAATTTATATGTCAAAATTAAAACACTATGAAATTTCAGAATAATATTTATCAGAAATCATAGCCCTGAGGTAAATGTCAGTTTTAGTTCCAGTAGTCCTACACACAGTGCCTTTTGTTTTTAAGAAAATATCATTGGTTCGGGGGATTCTCAAGTCTTGTCTCATTTACATCTGACCAAATTGAGTTTGGGCCTTTTCCTTTCTTCAGACTGTATAAATCATTTCTTCTTCTCATGCTTTTAAGCATGGAAATGTCTCTAGTGATTGTCCAGAAGCGTGTGGCTGTTGCGTTTCTGAATTTGGGCTGTCAGGGCTGGAGCTCGCAATGCAGGGCTATGGTTTTCCTTCAGGTGGAAGACGCTCACTTGTCCCTGATTCTGTAGTTTTCTCTCTGAAATGGTTTTTCCCCCATTAACGTGTTCATCTAGGAAACAAGCGTCCAGGGCTGTGCATTGTTCTTTTGGGACGAGGCGAGGCCTGTGTCTGCCCAGAGCTGAGCTGTCAGCCGTGGCGGGGGTGCCGCCTTGGCGCCTCGGCGCTTCTCGGGGTCCCTGCATCAGCCTGCAGCTGGCAGCCTGGTTTGCTGTGTTATGGATTCATTTCACAGAGCAGTGTATTTTCTTGTCTTCCAGGGGAATTTCATTGTGGAGTTGCTTTTGTTCCCTCAATTTTTATTGTTTCCTAATTAAGAGTTACAATTTCAATGGGTTCTTTCCTATCCATCTTACTCAGAGCCTTCATTTACACTCTGCCACCCCTCCTGACTACTCTGAGTCTTAGCTGGTGCAGAGACATCTGTCCTGTACTTGTCAGTGGGATTAACCACAGAGTGATGTTGATTCTTCTTGATGGTAGGACTCGGCCTCAGGGATGAGCTCCTAGGACAGTATTAGAAGAAGACATCCATTCACATGCGTTTCCCTATGGCCAAAATCTCAAGAATCTCAGCTTTCCAGATCTCCAGATGGACGGTAGATCAGCTTCAGGGCAGATCAGCTTCAGGGTGTGCGTCTAGCCTTCCACTTACTGTGCCACATGTCAGTACGAGTTCTGGCTTGTCATTAAGCCACTCACCTTCGCTTTAGGAAGTCACTCTTGTGAATGCCATGACAATTCAGTAAATGTTTGTTTGTTATGATTTTACTGGAGCTAAAGGAATGGATTATTAAGTGCAGATAATACAGAATTCAGTTTCAGGCTAAGTCTGAAGTTAGTATAAATTATCATTCTTCAGACTAACATAAAAAATGATTTTGAGACGTTAAATAGGAAGATGCCTTTTATTTTTTTTAAGTTTAGTATGTTGATTTTTAAATTACTATCTCCCAAATCTTGTTTAGTAATCAAATGTGCGTAAGAGAAAAGTTAGTTACAGAGACAGGAAGAGCACCTCCTTCTTAATGAAGACTTGCTGTAAATCTGTGCTCTTCCGCATCCCCCTCAGCTAGCCAGTCAGTGCAGCAGGCGCAGAGCCCGGAGGAGCGTGCTCACGGCGTAATTCAGTGTCTTTGTGTCGCACAGCCTGAGAAACGCCAGTGGCCTGACGGCAGCAGACATTGCTCAAACCCAGGGTTTCCAGGAGTGCACCCAGCTTCTCTTGAGCCTCCAGAATTGTCATCTGACTCGTTTCTGTCACAATGGCACCTTAAACGGAGGCCATCCAAGTATATTTCCTAATCACGTTAGTGTGGGGACAAACCGCAAGAGATGCTTGGAGGATTCGGAACCCCTTGGAGTGAAGAGAGCCAGGACTGCAGGTGAGGCCGCTGTGAGGGTGGGCAGGCAGGCCTGCGCCTCCTGTAACGCGCTTGCCTTTTTACGGCTGAGCGCGCCTTGGTGACGACTCCCTCCTTCAGGGTGCTGTGCCCGGGGACTCGGGCACAGGGACGAGGCAGGCTTTCCTGTGCCGCTTCTGGGAAGATGGGCCACTCAACGAGAGGGGCGGGTGTGAGAGGGCAGCTG
This sequence comes from Madoqua kirkii, assembly GCA_006408675.1. NCBI lineage: Eukaryota > Metazoa > Chordata > Mammalia > Artiodactyla > Bovidae > Madoqua > Madoqua kirkii. Next base: position 6,786 of record SJYC01026119.1, read on the forward strand.
CGGCCCAAGTGTGAATGTGTGTATGTGACTTGCTGCATACCCAGGTTTACCTGCCGTGAATTAGAGTCTTCCCGTTTGTTGTACCTGCTTGAAATATAACTATTAAAAAAATCCGCCCCTGTGCCTCATTTTTTTTCCTGTGCATTTTCCTGGACTTAAAACAATTGTGGTCTGATGTAAGTAGTTTCACATCGGGGAAGGTAGATGTTTGCACTGGCCTGCTACGCGGCCTCAGCTGGCCTGCACACCCCGGCGTGGGGTGTGTGACACAGCGGGGCCCAGCACACTGCCTCCGCACTGAGGGGCTACGTCTCCAAGGTAAGTTGTTCTGGTTCTCAGTGTCCTTCCAGCTTGTTATCTCTAGGTGGTTTCAGGACGTGCAAGTAAACAGAGTCAGCTAGTCACTCTTTGAGGTGTCCCTTTCATTTAGGGGGGAAAATTAATAATCAGAAGACGTTAGTAGCTTTGCAGCAAACGTACGTGGAAAGGGGAGTTTAGAGGTAAGTGAGAGTACCCACACTGGAATCTTGTGCTCAGGTGAGACTTGCCAAGGATAAACACAAAGCCGTGCCCTTTGGCTCAACAGAAACTGTTCCAGTGTAGTCTGGGAAGACCTGAGTGGCTCGTGCCTTTAAATGTGATGTACCGTCCTGGCCCTCCCAGTGCTGTGTAACTGGCGCATATCCAGACAAAAGCGTTTCTCCCAGAGTCAATAAAAGTGAATTATCTCCTTCACAACATTTAAGATGTTGGTCGCTGTGAAAAGTTGTGATTACACAACTTTTCTGTAGAAATGAATGTATGAATAGTTTCTAAAACTCATAACTCGTATAAATTATGGGCCTCATTTTTAGAAAGATGTTGTAAAAGTCATACCCAGAACATAAAGATATGTCTCAGTTTCAGAAACCGCTCCCTGGTTGGTTTACTGCCTGGTGAGTCTTTTGGAATGGTGTCGTTCGTTTCACTGTGTCCTGGTACAGGGATCACAGGTGTCCCCGTTAAGTTAGCATAAGGATAAACCTTAAATTCTGTTCACCTTTTTTAAAGAGATGTCACTTAACATTCAGTGAAGATTCAAACGTACTTGAAGACTTTTAAACTAGTCTCTTCAGGTTTCAAGTTCATTTGGGTGGGCAGTATCTCATTATTGATGTGTTTGGAAGAGCCTTTCCAAGGGTTCCTGGAAAATAGGAATTTGCATCCTAGGCCCTGTTGCTGCACAAGTTGGGTTTGAAGAATTATGCAGGTGTTTGGAGATTTTATTTTCCTCCTCCAGACAAGGGTTCATCTTGGTCAACTGAGTTATGGAGTCACGTTCTGCACATTCAGCTCAAGGTCCAACTTTCCCTAAGTGCCCCATTCCTAGCACTCAGCTCAAGGAAGCCAGTTAAGACAATGAGGTTGGAACCTGGCGTCTGAGTTCACAGGTGATTACATGCACCTAAGGCTGGGCGTTAAATCTTTTTTTTACCTTTTTAAAATCATACCTGAAGTATCTTGGCTACATAAATACGTACCTTATCAATAAGTTTAGTCTTCTGTATTCCTAAAATTTAATAAATTAGACATACTGATGTTTCTAGTGTGGAATATACCCCAAAGCTATTAATTCCAGAGATTTTTCTGGCTAAGCCAACTCGTAAAAGACGCATGATGTCCTGTAAAATTGACTCTTAAGTTCGGTGTCACAACTATGAAAGTTACCTACTGTAATCCATAGAGAGCAGGATCTCTCTCTTAATAAATGGGTTTTTAAAGTGATTGGAATGGTTTTTCCTTTGAAAACCATATGCTGTAAAAAAAATTTAAGGCACTGATCATTTATTTGTAAGGCCCAATACAAACTATCCTTAGAAAGCAAGTTGTCCAGCAGACACGGGTACTTTAAAATGTCTTTGATGCAGTCCTTCACAGCAGGGTCAGCATGCACCCTGGTCAGGAGGGTGAGTTGAAATCCAAGATTGATACTGATGGAAAGTATTTCAGGGTAATATTTTCCCCGTGTGGGAGATTTGGTTCATTTAGGGCAATGCAAGAAAATAACAGTTCATCATAACTAGGTTTGGGTTTTGTTTTTTCTCTTACATGTTGACCAGCCATTTGCTCGGGATAGAATGACAGGTGGGCCTCAGGCCTTCAGCTGCAGCTGTTGAATGGAATCTGTGTTAGGTCTGTTAGCATTTTATAGAAGTAACAGTACAATTGTTCACAAGTGTATTCCTTGGAAACTTGTCCAAATTATCAATGATCCAGAATAGAGAAAAATGCTTCTCCCATGAGAGAAGCTTCATCTCGTTTTTAATCTTGAGTGGTTGGAGGTGCAGCTCCAGAGCCCTGACGGGAGAGGCGGTGTCCGTGCCAGACTGACCCAGGAGCCTAGGTTTATCCAGGGAACAGTTGCCATCCCCAGGAGGCGGCGGCAGCGGCACCGGAGCAGCCTCAGATGTTGACTTCACGGGTTTTGTTTAAATCAAATAAGTGTATTATTGAGCTTAGCATCTCATGTATAACATGTTAGGTATTTAAAAACACCTTTTAGGAAAAATACAGTTTGACTTTGCTTAAAATCAATCATAGGAAGTTGCTCAGCCCACAGTCCTCAGGATGAAATAACAGAATCTCCACCTTCTGCTCTTAATTGTTCACGGATGACCAGGCTTAGACAGGAGAGGGGAGGGTGGGTGTGGCTTGAGATGGGTGGGTGCTCGTGCTCAGTCACTAAGTTCTGTCCACTCTGCCGCCCCGTGGACTGGCCCCCAGCCTCCTGTCGATGAGGTTTCCCTGGCAAGAATACGCAAGAATACTGGAGTGAGTAGCCGTTTCCTTCTCTAGAAATCACATTTGTAACGTAGTTCCTTCTAGTTGAGGTCCATACATCTAACACCCAAAAGACTACCCTTGCTGCACCCTTAGCGTTCCCTCCACCTTGCAGTAAACGGCTGAGTTTGCTTTTAAAAATGTGACCAAACATTTGTGATTGTATTCCAGTTAACAAAAGATGGTTTTAATCTCCAAAGGCATAGCATTTTATATGTATGTATGGATCATCTGACTGAACTACGCTTAAGAGCTGAGTTGTTTTCGGGTGGGTCTGGAGCTCGGCAGAGCTGCAGGCCCGTGGCCGCGGTGCGCCTCGGCCGGGAGCGGGTCCTTCCTGGCACTCTGTCGGCGCCCCTGCCACGTGCACCTTCCCTTCCACCTGCTGCTCACAGAACCCCCAGACCCCTCGTTAGTGTTTCCGCAGCCATCACTCTCTAGTTGGCACCTCCGTGCACCTGCCCTCCCAAATTCCCCCCGCCCGTCTGCTGCAGCTGAGGCTGCGGTGGGCGCCCCAGGAGAGGTCACGTGGAAAGAGCCACCTTCCTACCAGCCCTTTGCTGCAGGTTTTGACTTTCCCTTCAGAGGGTGATCTGAGTAAATGTGCTGTGAGGAGACAGAACAGTCCTAGGGAGTGATGGAGGGAAGCCATTCCTTTCTTGGGGAATGGGATTCCTTCCACCAGCAAGAAGGCCAGAGGGTTGGCAGTGACCTTGGTTACGGGTCAAGTTTGAGGTCTTCCCTTGGAGAGGCACAGAGGGCGGCAGGTCACTACCCTGACCCCTGGCGCCGCTGGGCTCTGCGTGGAAGTGCCCCTAGCAGGGCTGGCAGTGTGTAGAGGACACTGTCCCGGAAACTGATAAAGCGCTTACCGTCTTCAAGTACCGGACTATGTAGATGGGGTTTTGCCTACTGAGAGACTTCTCTGCCTTTAAAAGAAGCCCGACGAGGTGGTTTCGTAAGCCCTAGGTACCTCTGTGAGTGGGCCTGGTGATCAGAGCTGTGTGCACGTTCTGCGCCAGGACCCGGGGCCTGCACAGCACGGTTTGGGCGCGTCTCCCGAGCTGACCGCGCCTGCTTGAAGGGCGGCCTCCTTGCTGGCAAGTCTCTCCAGTGCTGCAGACCCCCGTCCTTAAGAGCTAAGGACGGTTTTTCTGAGGTTTTTCTATGTCCTTCATCAGGAATGGTTTTGTTGTTTTAGATTCAGCTGGCACCTGGCTTTAGTTTTACTCAGCTCTCTGGTTTATATGAAAATTCAGGGGCAGGTTTCCATGCCGCCCTGGGGCACCTTCCTGAAGAGGATCCTTCCTAGCCCCCGTGTCAAGAGCAGGAGGATTCTTGGAAAGCGGTCACACCTGGTCCTGACTCTGCCTCTGGGAGAAGAAAACGGCTTATTCTGAGGCAGGCCTAGGTGATGGTCCGTCATAGGTATGCTCTGACATGTATCGGAGTCACGTCGACAGATAACTGCTTTGGAAATCAAAAGATAAGGACACTTCACAAGTGTTTGGTCATTTTCCCTTTTAACTGGAGTAGGAAGATAGGGAAATAACTTCTTTTCTAAAACAAATAGAATCGAACATTTTGGAAGAAAGTATTTTTTCTGAAATGTCTACAAGCCGCCTTTCCCAGACGCAGCGGGGGCCGCTGGACTCGGCGCTGGACTCGGCGCTGGCGGAGTGGGGGGCAGGCAGGTCCAGAGCTGTGCTCTGGCTTTAGTTTGAAAGGTGAGTGGTGACTCCCTCTGTGCTCCTGTGGAGCCGTCTGAGCCCTTGCTAATTCCAGGTGCTGGGAAGAAAGACACAGAAACATCGGGCATAAGGTACATCAGGGGTTCTAGGCGGCTAGGTTAGCAGGCAAGTGGTTGCAAATCCTGGCAGATAGGTCCTTCGTGGGGAAAACCTCACAAAGAATGTCTACGGAGAAAGTAATTCTAGTCTGTCCACGTTAGCATACGCCTCCCGCGTTTAGTAAAGTTCCTTCAGTCTGTCTCATTTTTACATGCTTATCCTGCTCTGCGGGTGAGAAACCACATGAACAAGATGCACCCAAAGGGGAGCCTTGGGGGGAGCCCTGTGCACCGCGTGGTCTCTAGCGAGGGATCGCTTCGGCTCCATAGTGGCCTGGCCCAGCCCTGTCTGCGGCTTTCTCCTTCGACTCTCCTCTGGCTCCCTTCGCCGCTGGCTCTTCAGGCCCCCTAGTGGCAGGTCTGTCCTCCTGTCCTGCTCATTCTGTTGCCCGTCTTGCTGACCTGTTCTTGATGGTTCTGCTTGCTTTCTGTGGGTGCGCCCTTTCTAGCTCGAGTGTAGGCTTCATTCACTGGTGGGACTCCAGGCGCTGGGCTTGGGGAGTGACAGACGGCTGACCTGCTTTCGTGAAGCTGTTCTGTTGTGCCTTTTGGGGAAGAGGGGGTCCTCATGTCATCCCTGTCAGCTTTTCTTTTTAAAACCTGCTTTCAGAGACCTGAAGTTGCAGCTGTAACCTAGATGTCCCTTCCCCGAGGAGCACTGGCCCCGAGTTCCAGAACAGAGCCAGGCCGCGGGAGGATGGCCTCGTCAAGCTGTCCGCGCCGCATCCCCAGCGAAGTGCGACCTTTCGTTGCAGGCCGTTTGTGGCTTTGCCCAATAGCCCGCACTGCTCAGCCACCTGCCTGACCTGGCTTGTCAGACGTGGGCCCGGTCACTGCAGGGACACAATCAGAGGCTGGGAGGGTTTCGTCTCCTGGTACCTGCACTGCCCTCCCCAACCACCCCCGCTTTTTTTTTTTTAAGAAAAGATAGCCTGTACCACTGATTCCTTGAAAGTGCCTTGTTTGATAGTGACTTTCCCTTCAGAGGGTGATCTGAGTAAATGTGCTGTGAGGAGACAGAACAGTCCTAGGGAGTGATGGAGGGAAGCCATTCCTTTCTTGGGGAATGGGATTCCTTCCACCAGCAAGAAGGCCAGAGGGTTGGCAGTGACCTTGGTTACGGGTCAAGTTTGAGGTCTTCCCTTGGAGAGGCACAGAGGGCGGCAGGTCACTACCCTGACCCCTGGCGCCGCTGGGCTCTGCGTGGAAGTGCCCCTAGCAGGGCTGGCAGTGTGTAGAGGACACTGTCCCGGGAACTGATAAAGCGCTTACCGTCTTCAAGTAGCGGACTATGTAGATGGGGTTTTGCCTACTGAGAGACTTCTCTGCCTTTAAAAGAAGCCCGACGAGGTGGTTTCGTAAGCCCTAGGCACCTCTGTGAGTGGGCCTGGTGATCAGAGCTGTGTGCACGTTCTGCGCCAGGACCCGGGGCCTGCACAGCACGGTTTGGGCGCGTCTCCCGAGCTGACCGCGCCTGCTTGAAGGGCGGCCTCCTTGCTGGCAAGTCTCTCCAGTGCTGCAGACCCCCGTCCTTAAGAGCTAAGGACGGTTTTTCTGAGGTTTTTCTATGTCCTTCATCAGGAATGGTTTTGTTGTTTTAGATTCAGCTGGCACCTGGCTTTAGTTTTACTCAGCTCTCTGGTTTATATGAAAATTCAGGGGCAGGTTTCCATGCCGCCCTGGGGCACCTTCCTGAAGAGGATCCTTCCTAGCCCCCGTGTCAAGAGCAGGAGGATTCTTGGAAAGCGGTCACACCTGGTCCTGACTCTGCCTCTGGGAGAAGAAAACGGCTTATTCTGAGGCAGGCCTGGGTGATGGTCCGTCATAGGTATGCTCTGACATGTATCGGAGTCACGTCGACAGATAACTGCTTTGGAAATCAAAAGATAAGGACACTTCACAAGTGTTTGGTCATTTTCCCTTTTAACTGGAGTAGGAAGATAGGGAAATAACTTCTTTTCTAAAACAAATAGAATCGAACATTTTGGAAGAAAGTATTTTTTCTGAAATGTCTACAAGCCGCCTTCCCAGACGCAGCGGGGGCCGCTGGACTCGGCGCTGGACTCGGCGCTGGCGGAGTGGGGGGCAGGCAGGTCCAGAGCTGTGCTCTGGCTTTAGTTTGAAAGGTGAGTGGTGACTCCCTCTGTGCTCCTGTGGAGCTGTCTGAGCCCTTGCTAATTCCAGGTGCTGGGAAGAAAGACACAGAAACATCGGGCATAAGGTACATCAGGGGTTCTAGGCGGCTAGGTTAGCAGGCAAGTGGTTGCAAATCCTGGCAGATAGGTCCTTCGTGGGGAAAACCTCACAAAGAATGTCTACGGAGAAAGTAATTCTAGTCTGTCCACGTTAGCATACGCCTCCCGCGTTTAGTAAAGTTCCTTCAGTCTGTCTCATTTTTACATGCTTATCCTGCTCTGCGGGTGAGAAACCACATGAACAAGATGCACCCAAAGGGGAGCCTTGGGGGGAGCCCTGTGCACCGCGTGGTCTCTAGCGAGGGATCGCTTCGGCTCCATAGTGGCCTGGCCCAGCCCTGTCTGCGGCTTTCTCCTTCGACTCTCCTCTGGCTCCCTTCGCCGCTGGCTCTTCAGGCCCCCTAGTGGCAGGTCTGTCCTCCTGTCCTGCTCATTCTGTTGCCCGTCTTGCTGACCTGTTCTTGATGGTTCTGCTTGCTTTCTGTGGGTGCGCCCTTTCTAGCTCGAGTGTAGGCTTCATTCACTGGTGGGACTCCAGGCGCTGGGCTTGGGGAGTGACAGACGGCTGACCTGCTTTCGTGAAGCTGTTCTGTTGTGCCTTTTGGGGAAGAGGGGGTCCTCATGTCATCCCTGTCAGCTTTTCTTTTTAAAACCTGCTTTCAGAGACCTGAAGTTGCAGCTGTAACCTAGATGTCCCTTCCCCGAGGAGCACTGGCCCCGAGTTCCAGAACAGAGCCAGGCCGCGGGAGGATGGCCTCGTCAAGCTGTCCGCGCCGCATCCCCAGCGAAGTGCGACCTTTCGTTGCAGGCCGTTTGTGGCTTTGCCCAATAGCCCGCACTGCTCAGCCACCGCCTGACCTGGCTTGTCAGACGTGGGCCCGGTCACTGCAGGGACACAATCAGAGGCTGGGAGGGTTTCGTCTCCTGGTACCTGCACTGCCCTCCCCAACCACCCCCGCTTTTTTTTTTTTAAGAAAAGATAGCCTGTACCACTGATTCCTTGAAAGTGCCTTGTTTGATAGTGAAGCTGGAACCTAGCCTGTCACTGGCCTCAGTGGGGCCTGTGGAGGATGGAGGGACGCTTTGCGAGCCGCTGAAGCCCTCGCCTGCTGCCTCTGGCTTAAAGCGCTTCTGCCCGGGCGCCCGTGGCCTCGTGTCTGCAGACTGCTCTTCGTAGCAGCACACGCACCACACCATTCCGCTCATTTCTTCTGCATGCTGATCGCTGAATTTGTGTTTTCTCTTATTAAGACTTTTCCATCTGAAACTTGTAGCAGGTTGGGGATACTCTGAAACCGATACGTTCATTCCGATATTGGAAGCAGTTCACGTGCCTCTAGTGGTTGAAGCTGCAGAGCTCGTCTTTCTGTTTTTAAATGTTTATTTGAAAGAAATAGCACTGAGAGTTGTCACTGCCTTGCTGTATGTCTCCTGTGGCCCAGAAGCCATCCCAGCCCACCTTGGGGAAGGAGCGGAGCTGTGTGCAACAGTGAGCTTTTAGGGATGGTGGTTGGTTGCAGTGTTCGTGATGGAGAAGGAGCCCCCTCGGGCAGCGGTGGGGAGCCGGGTGGCGGGTGAGCTACCGGTGGTCCAGCCGTTCAGGGAGTTGTTACTCAGCTTTAAGGATCCTTTTCAGTTTAGTTGCTGGGATGTTGTTTGCTTTGTGGTAAATGAATATAGGCAAGAGGTGAGTGTCTTTCAGATCTGATGACGTAAAAACGCCTGATTCTTCAGACTGGATAGCTGGGCGCAGCGTGGCGGTGGCCGCTCCTGAGAGGCGGGGCCCCCGGGTTAGCAGGAGGTGTTTCTGCACAGGGCGTGAGCCCGTAGGAAGGAGTACCAAGTGTGCACACTCGCTGTTCTCCACGATGCGAGTGTGGGCGTGCCCCAAGGCGCATGTGCAGCTTTAGCCCCTGACGTCCTGGAGCCCAGAAGCTTACTGGGGTTCCCAGCTGTATCACCTCTTGGGGCACAGGGCCGGAGCTGCTCTCAGCCCATGTCTGACGAGCTCGTCTTGATCTTGGCGTTCACTCTATTTTCTGTTGGTGAAATCGCTGGTTTCTTAATTTGAGGATCATTTCAATGGCTTTTGTGTTACTCAAGAATGATCATTTCTTTATGAAAAACGGAACATTTGGAGGTGTAACAGTATCCTGAGTCTTTAAAAGTATTTAGAAATAAATGTTTTCAAGTTACATAACTGCTTTATGTTGCCCAAATACCAGCCTTAAAGAGAATTTACGCCAGCAAGTAGATCTCGAGTAGCTGTCTGACTTGCCAGTGCTTCATCAAAGCCGCGCGTTTCAGGAATTATTCTCTATCGTGGGAAAGTAAGTTTCCTGGTAGTATGCCGGGGTCACTGGTAGTCCATAGATGACCGAGCCGTTTGACAGTCTGGGAGCCTGCAGTGCTCTGGCAACAAGGAGTGGGGTGCATCTGTCTCAGGTGCAAGGAGCCTGAACTTGTCTGTTTTCTGTGCAGCCCACAGTCTGGACGAGTGCATGCCGCTCGCGAGTGGTGAGCCGGAAGACGACCCCGACAAGATGCACGTGGACAGAGAGCTTGTCACAGGTGGGGGCGGACAGGTTCCCGGTAGCCGCAGCCGCGGTCCAGCGGGCGAAGACGCCAAACTGCCGGAGGGCGGTGCCGTTGGACCGAAAGAAATAGAAATCTATACTGTTTCGGCAATGCAGACCCCCTGTCGTTGCAAGAACCAGTATGCGTGTTATTTCTAACATGAGTTGGCTCAGACAGTTTTTGCACTTTGTCCAACGTTTTAAAGAATGTCATGCTATGATTTGGACAAGTTTGTAGATACAAGAATTAAGTGTGTTGGTGCATTTTATGGATGTGACAAATATAAGTGCACTCTTTCTATTTTGATTTGAGGCTTTTGCTTAATGTGCCTTGTTTGACTTGAATGAGGTTTAACATTTTTCATTTTCTGATACAGGACTTTGGGGTGAATTTATCAAACAAATAGCTATTGCTAGTAGTTTCAAAGGGATGAACAGCAAAAGGAACAGCTGGCTGTAAACACTGAGAACTAGAAGATGTCACGGTTTTGACTTGTGACCAGTCAGGCCAGTGTGGAATATTCCACTCGGCCCTCCTGGTTGCTTTGGTTTGTGTGACATTCACTCTGAATCTACTAAAATGCTGAGCATCGTGTCAGCACAAAACACATTTTTCACTAAAATTTTTAGCATATTAAAACAGCTGATAGTCACTTTTGGTTTTTAAAAGGTAAGGGCCTGTTTCTGTTAGTATTCAGAGTAAACATTTAGCCATTCAGTTTATGCTTTGTTCTCTCATTCTCTTATTTAGGTGAGCATGAAGACATTTTAGCCATTCTCTTAATGTTTTAATGTATTTGGAAATAGATCCTGTTTCTTTTTAAAGTTTTATTACTATGTCTGTATGCTAAATTCTTGTTTCCCAGGGGTACATGAAAAAATCATCTTTGGTCATATAATGAAAATGTGTGCGTCTTTCTAGAAGCCACAGAATTGTTCATGGGTAGAGTCACCATTTTGCCGGGTAATTAAGTGAAGTGGGTAGATTTTCCAAGGGAAGTTCTGATTGGAAAATACATTTTAAAATCTGGGTAAAGATAAACAACAAAACTCAAAGCCAGCCTAAAAAAACTGACATTGCTACATGCTTTTAAAAAGGTAGACGTCATCACTCTCTGATCTTCAAACATTGTATTTCCCTGGGGTTTCAAGTTAAATTTAATGCCACACTCGAACCTGACATTGAACAGCCCATTATTTAAACTCAGCTCATCCCATGTAACAGGTCTCAAGTAAGCATTCCTCGTATTTTTCATCATTTCATTTACAGCACTCTTTCAGCAAACAAAATGTATTAAATCGCTAGAGATGACCTGCGGTGGGTGGACGGGGGCGGGGGAGTCCTGGAAGGCAGCCTGGAGCAGAGTTTGCAGGGTTCTGGGCCGGCGGCCGCGGAGGGCGTCGGCAGGCAGCTCTGGCCAGGCGCCCAGAGTCTCAGCCCGGCTCTGGGATGCTTGCCGTTTTCATGCTCAGTTTTACTAGCTGTTCCGTGATGCCGTGAGGTTCTGCCAACCTTGGTTTTGAGGTTGCGTAATGGAACTAGTTTACTCTAACTGGGCCCCAGAGAAGAACAACGCCCACACAGTGAACGTTAAACGAGAAAATGTCAGTCTAATCAGCCTGGATTTCTGAGGCCCAGTCTCCTGAAGATACAGTTTCCATCTTTGTTAGTAGTACCATGGTCGTCTTAATAACTACCAGGTCACCATCCTACCCATGAGTTTTATTAGCCGGGAAAGCTTCTGGTTTTTGAAAAAAATAAATATTTCTCTGGGAATAGCTTGTGTTACTTTTACTGTTACATCATGTTTCGTTCTTGAGACACTTGTTCTCCAGCCTTGAGTTTAACTGAATCGAAAAGCTGTCATTTAATTTGAAAAGAAATAACCAACAGTCCTCTGAAGAATTTATAGAAGTTCTTAAACTATCACTTAAACTGCCAGAAAATTGGAAATTAGTGGCATGTTTAGATGTTTTTGTTCATTGAATGAGCTGTGATTTCCCATCATCAGGAAAACTTGCGGGACACACAGAAGCCTCTACCCGAGTGCAGACCCGGGCGGGGGTCACGGTGTGGGGGCTGTGATAGGGCCGGGACACACAGCAATCTGTCCTCGCAGGTGACAGAGTGGAGGTGACTAGAGTCATGCTTCAGTGTCATGCCTTCAATAGTGCAGGACGTGGGGGTAAAATTCAACATCGTCAAGCATCATAACCTTAGACTGTTTCTGTGCTGTGGTGCGAATTCCTGTGAACGTGGATTAATCCTCAGGTTTCGTTATGCAGAAAAATACCTTGTCGTTGCCTGTTCCCGTGTGGCCAAATGTTTTGTGACTGACTTTTTTTTCCCATAAGACATCCCCTCTTAACGGATGTCTGTATGTGCAGATTCTGGGTTTTGACAGTGGACCCTTGGACGCCACAGTCACTAATCGCTGCACCCAGAGGACCCTTGAGGACGAGCTCGTGGCTCAGGACTGCGCGCGTGGGACCCTGGGGTTCGTGGTCTTCTGCGGCCTGCCTGTGCTGCTCTCTGGCATCTTGCGGAAACGCTGTGTGGTCCAGGCGTTGCTAAGGAACCCCAGCCCCGCTCCCACCCCTGTGTGGGCTCCCCCGCCTTGGAGGAGGCACGGTGAGGGGCCTCCGGTGACGCTGCCAGTGTCGTCCCGGAGCTTCCTTAATTCACCCGCTTCATCGATTGGTTTTCTTTAAAAAAAAAAAAAGCTTGAAGTTTTCTGTTTTTTAACACTTTGTTGGGAACACTTGAATGTTCCTTTCTGATGGACTTTTTTGAGGGTCGTGATTTTTAAACTGCTCTCCAAACCCAGTCTTAGAGCAGCTCAGTGCTGTGGGCGTTTTGCGCGTGGTGTATTTGTCAGCTGAAGCTTTTTCTACTTGGTTCCCTACACTAGTGAAATTTCTTAAGTGTTTCCTATCTTACCAGGCAAATGCAACTGGTAATGTTTTATTTTTAAATCACTTAGGCAGTTTTTTGCCTTGCAAAAGAAACTAGTTTGTGTAAAGAAAAGAAGCTAAATAAATCCTGTAAAATGGTAGCAAGGAAGCGTTTTATAGTCTCTCCTCCCTTCTGGTTCTGAATTTTGGTGACAGGTGTATTTCTTAATGCAGATATGAAAAACAGTAGCTCCGTATCGAATACACTGACAAACGGATGTGTCGCCAATGGACACTTGGACTTCCCCTCCACGGCGCTGCCCGGTGGGATGGAGAGCAGGAGCGGCCGGTGCTCGGCAAGCCTTAACGGAGTGGGCACTGGCCTAGTTCCAGGGCCGCCTTTCCCGAGCAGCCAGGGCTCCCCCGGCGTAAACGCGACTGAGGAGCCGGACGGGAGCCCGCAAGTCAGCCCGGAGACGTGTGGCTCTCTGCACCTGGATGGGAGCCCGAGCAGCTGCGTGGCCAGCAGGCCCTCCTGGGTGGAGGAGAGCCTGCGCTACGGACACTACCACGGCTTTGGCGACACGGCCGAGAGCCTCCCCGAGCTCAGCAGCGCGCTGGAGCGTGCCAGCCCCGTGCAGGCGGAGCAGGGCCACCACGGCGCCGCGCTGGGCGCTGTGCACCTGCCCCACGGCTCCTAGGGCCGCGGGCCTCTGCCGCCCCGAGGAGGCCCGGCCGGGCGGTGGCGCCTGCGTCCGCTCTCCGGAACAGCGCGCTCCGTGCGGCAGGCCCCTCAGGTCCCAGTGCGAGTGCAGGCAGGGCTGAGGCGCGCACGGCCGTCTCCGCGGGCCTGGGGTTCTCCTTCAGGACGCGCTTTTAGAACCACGTTTCTGCTGCCAATCTCCACATTCTCTTGAATACTGTCACCTTGAATTGCCATTTCCCCTTCTGTCGAATTAAATTTTACCTGATGAAGAGTCGGGGACAGTTAAGCGAGGTGCCTGGTGAAGCCGCCCCTTGGCACGTGGGCATCGTTCTGAAGAGCTTGCTTCTCCTCTTCTCTAGAATTTTTGACAGAAGACAACTCCCTCCCCATGCAAGGCACAGCCTCACCCGGATTTCTCGCAGTGACGTGTACGAGGAAAAGAGCGTTTGTCTTTTCCCTGGGACCTTTGCTCCCTGCCGCGTGGGGAACACCTTCCTTGTGCGCAGCCTCCTGGAACGGGGCTGCCCTGGCTCCGCCGCGGGCGTGCGGCCTGGCCTGGCTGCCGATCTGACGTGTTTTCACCCGCGTTTCCTGCTCGGGCGTGAGGATTTCTACCACAGACGGCGGTTTCCTCTCTGCAGCGGGAGTTACTCCTTGTGGGGCTGTAAGGTCGACACATCTAACTGACCCTTTCGACCTATGCCTTCTCCTTGCTTTTGTTTCTTGGGGTTTTCTGCTTTGAAATATATACCACAATGTGTATCCAGTTAACAGAATCTTGAATCTCTTAATAAGCTGCGTTGTTTATGGTTTTATAGAAATTAGCTTCTGTTTACACAGCTAGTGGCCACACTGCGGCTGTCTCCTGAATTTTTACTTTTCTGATTTTTGTAATAAAAAAATTGGTGAAGATAGATGTGTCGAATGAACAAAACCAGTGTTCTCCAAGTGTTACTAACATTCTGTTTTTAAACTGTCCTTTACAGACTGAATAAAAGCCTCTCACGCGCGCTGTGTTTCTGGGTGTGCCTGCGGCGGGGCGGGGCCTGTGGTGGGAACGGCCTCGCCTTCTGCCTGTGGCTGCGCTGCCCTCTTCTGATTGTCCGCGGAGCACTCCCGTGGAGCACTCGTTAGCACCTCAGGCTTGTTCACCTGCTTTCGGCTCACGGGCACATTGGGTCTCTCTCGGGAGGCGCGGGGTCTCTCAGGAGGCGTGAGGTGTCTCGGGAGGCACAGGGTCTCTCTCGGGAGGCGTGGGGTGTCTCTCCAGAGGCGTGGGGTGTCTTGGGAGGCGCGGGGTCTCTCTCGGGAGGTGCAAGGTCTCTCTCGGGAGGTGCGAGGTCTCTCTCGGGAGGTGCGGGGTCTCGGGAGGCGTGGGGGGGTTTCTCGGGAGGCGTGGGGTGTCTCGGGAGGCGCGAGGTCTCTCTCGGGAGGCGCGGGGGCTCTCGGGAGGAGGGCAGGGGGTGTTAGGAATTGCTGTCAGCTGACAGTACTTCCCTGCACGCTTATCTTAGTAAAGAACCACAGCCATAGCTTCCTCCACTTCTTTGAGCCAGCACATATTAACACACGGGAGCCTTTTAAATATGTAAATCTTAGCTGATGAGTGGAAGCAGCATAGCCATGCTGGCGTGCCTAGTGTGCTTGGTACTCTCTGTGCGTTATGCGTTATGGAAAAGCCCCTCAGGCCCTGTTTGGAGCGTCACAGGAGTTCCTGTGTGCTGAGGCGGCCCAGGACGCGTGCCTTCTCCCTGCCGCCTTCTCCGTGCGGGCGCCTGCCATCACGCCCACACCCCGCTGACCTCGGAAGCCGTGTTCGGGGCCTGATCCCAAAGTCGCAGAGGCCGCGTTCCAGGAGAGGGGAGGCCAGGTGCCATCCGTCCCCTCACTCCCTGTGTGAACTGCATCCCAAAGAATCTCGAAGGCTTCGCGGTGACCTGTTAATGACAGTTACTGGAAAGCATTAACTGAATCTGCTAAGGGCCAGGACATCTGGTTTGTCCTGGATTGGACAGCATCGGACTGTTTCTTCAGGGTGAGAATGCTTCACAGAAGCTCTGCCTGACCCGCCTCCACACTTCCCTGGGTGATCAATACATTGTGGTTTAAGGTCATGCCGCTGAAGTTGTTACCCTGAAATTCTATTTTGCCTGGAATCGGCTTTAGAGTAATACAGAAGGGGAAGAATTTTTAAAATTAGGACTTTTAAGAAGAAAACCATGTTCTCATTAATACTTTATTTAAAATTAATATAGACGTCATTTTCACATTGACCAAAAATAAGCTCAGACTTTTGCTCTGCTTAACTTGCCCAGATTAAGCTCATGCCGAACTGCCGCTGGTTCTGTATCTGGTCTGAAGAGCCTTATCTGCCCTTGTATTAAATACCCAGTGGCAAGCAGCTGGAAAATGAAAGGAGTCCATTTACAGTAACATCAAAACCCTAAGCTGCTGGGAATGCCTTTAAAGGTGGGGTATGCGGCTAGGCAGGCGTCACGGGGCCATGGGGAGGGGGACGAGAGGGCAGCAACCGCGAGCAGAAGGAAGGGCCGGGTGACCAGGCAGCCTCGCTGAGGCATGAGTGCATCGGGGGCGCCTGGGGCTGGCGGAGGGGTGCGGAGGGGGCGAGACTGCGTTGTGGGAGCGCCCGGCCTGAGAGCCTGGGAGGGACCTCGCCCTGGAGAAAGTGCTGCGCGTGTGCTCCAGTGACACGTGGGGCCTTAGAGGCCCAGCGCGGTGAGAGCCGAGGGCTGCAGAGGCAAGGGGCCGTCCCACTTCCGCTAAGGACACAGCGCCCTGAGCAGGCGGGGGAGAAACGGGCCCTCCGCGCAGGGAGCTTCCCTCCAGGGCAGGAGAGAGCGCGAGAGGGCGGCCCCCAGGCTCCTCACCCCGCTGCCTGCTACTGCTGCTGCTAAGTCGCTTCAGTCGTGTCCGACTCTGTGCGACCCCATAGATGGCAGCCCACCAGGCTCCCCCGTCCTTGGGATTCTCCAGGCAAGAACACTGGAGCAGGTTGCCATTTCCTTCTCCAATGCATGAAAGTGAAAAGTGAAAGTGAAGTCGCTCAGTCGTGTCGGACTCTTAGCGACCCCATGGACTGCAGCCTACCAGGCTCCTCTGTCCATGGGATTTTCCAGGCAAGAGTACTGGAGTGGGGTGCCATTGCCTACCCCGCTGCCGGCTCCCTAGAAGTCCCCGAACCGTCTCCGACACTGTCCGCACCCCGACACGTCCAAAGATGTTCACTGTAACAGCGCACAGTCAGAGGCAACTGCTGTGACTGTGAATCGTGACCCTGCACGGCCATCCGTGGACACAAGCCAGGGTTTCACGAGGGTCGGGGGGCCGTCAGGCGCGACCTGGACAGCAGGGACCAGTGCAGGGTGGCGTGTACTTGGCATGTACAGTGCATGTTTAGAAGGCGCAACCCAGCCCTTCGAGCTCAGTGGATGCATGCACATGTGCGGGAAAGGAGCGGACCACAGGGACGGGAGTGACGTCCTCCCCCTCCCAGAGAGAGCACCGGAGGGACGGAGGGCTGGCGGGGGCGATGGGGAGCCGACCAAGGAAACAGCCGCCTTTTCATTTCATTGCTGCTGTTCTTTTGTTTGTTTAGGAAGATCTGAAACAAAGACATTTAAATTAAAATGTTCTAAGGATAAAATAAGACATCAGATTAGAGCAACTTGGCTGGGTTACCCTAAGCCCCCGCCCAAGCTTTCTACCTACTGCCCCCTCCGGCGTACCTCCCTGAACGTCAAGACTCCGGTGCAGCTGGAAAGCTGGAAAAAATTTAGGTTTTTCTGTTTTGCCATTCACCACCGCCACAGTGCTGTCGCCAGTGAATTCATCTCCAGTGTTTTCAGAAACAGCTACAAAAATGGCAGCAGACGCCCAGCAGGCCGGTCCCACCCCCTCCTGCTGAAAGACACCGTCTCGTGCCCGCCACTTGCTTCAGCTTTCCTGACCGTTCCTGTAACTCAGAATAGCCTGCGCGGATTTTACCAGCAGAACAACATGGGCCCCGACATCAAACAACATAACTTTCCAACGACATGATTCTGTATTCCTGGTGCTTTGAACTCTGGGAAAGGAGGAGCCGTGAAGGGCCCCATGGCACAGGGCAGCTCTGCCCCCACAGACCGACCCTCTGCCCAGGGCTGGAATCGCTGCCGTGGCCGGGGCTGCAGTGGGAGGTGAGGCTGAGGTCCCGGAAGAGGACAGAGCGTCGATCCACGTGTCAGCCGTGGCCGGTGCACCGCAGCCTTCGGTGGGCAGAGCTCAGGACCCTCGGGGTTGACGTGGAGGCAGGAGTCCCCTCTTGGCTGGTGGAGGCTGGCTGCAGGGGCACGCAGATTGCAAGGCAGAGAAACCTCAGCTTTGTTGGAGGCAGCAGCTTCTCCCAGTGACGGCACCCGGGAAGAGAACACACCTGGCCGAGGGAACCAGGGGAACCTGGCCAGACCATGCTGTGGGCGCGTCCAGGTGACAGCGCTCTCCTCTCGAACCTTCTCTGCCTGCCTCTCTTCTCTTAACGAAGCTGGATTTTTGCACCCTCCCGGGCCCTGACCGACAAGCCCAGGAGGCCCTGCTCGCCTGTGTTCCTCACCAACCTTCCAGAAACAGCAAAGGCCGGGCCCATAGAACAAGCCGTCTCCAGTCCTAGGTGGAGCTTCTGCCCTGACCCACATGCAGCCGCCGCCCATGGTGGGTGGTGTGAGCCAGTCTCCCATTTGACCAGGACCCGGAGGCCCCTGACGGAGGGTGGCCTTCCTGACCCTTCCCAGCGTGTCTTGGGGGCTCCCTGGGACAGGGGGCAAGCGGTCGGGCCCCCAGGCTCCAGCCAGAGCAGCAGCAGGAAGACGGAGGGGCCGCGGGAGAGGGGGGCCCCCTGAGCCGCAGGAAGCGGGCCAGCTGAGGGAAGGGCCGCGCGCTCACAGAGGGGGCGGCGGACGGAGTGTTAGGGCGTCGCAGTCAGGGAGCCCGCAGCCGGCCCCCTCACCCCCAGGGGGTCAGGGAGGAAAGGCGCCGTTACAGGAGTTGCTCCAGACTCCATCTATCCGGACGGCTTCTACCGAACGTTAGCTGAGTGAAGCGCTCGCTGATGAACGCACTTTATCCTCCGATACCATACGGAGTGGCTGTGTGCTGCGTCACTTCAGTCACGTCCCACCCTCTGTGACCCCATGGCCTGTAGCCCGCCACGCTCCTCTGTCCATGGGATTCTCCAGGCAAGAATCCTGGAGTGGGTTGCCGTGCCCTCCTCCAGGGGATCTTCCTGACCCAGGGATCAAACCCACGCTTCCTGCATCGGCAGGCTGATGCTTTACCGCTGAACCACTTGGGAAGCCCACTTCAGCTCAGCTCAGTTCAGTCGCTCAGTCGAGTCCGACTCCTTGCGACCCCATGAATCGCAGCAGGCCAGGCCTCCCTGTCCATCTCCATCTCCCAGAGTTCACTCAGACTCGCGTCCATCGAGTCAGTGATGTCATCCAGCCATCTCATCCTCAGTCATCCCCTTCTCCTGCCCCCAATCCCTCCCAGCATCAGAGTCTTTTCCAATGAGTCAACTCTTCCCATGAGGTGGCCAAAGTACTGGAGTTTCAGCTTCAGCATCATTCCTTCCAAAGAAATCCCAGGGTTGATCTCCTTCAGAATGGATTGGTTGGATCACCTTGCAGCCCAAGGGACTCTCAAGAGTCTTCTCCAACACCACAGCTCAAAAGCATCAATTCAAAGCCCTCCTGAGGGCACCCTCCTGTGATACGTGAACCAAGCCCATGCCCTTCATACAGGAAGAGAGACTAGACAGGACCCGTGGCCCCAAGCCATCCCCAGGCGTCCCTGTGAAAGCAGTAGACACCAAAGCAGATCAGGTGTGACTGTGCACGCACCCCAGCGTGCGCACACACACACATACACGCATTGGGACACACACGTCCCCGTCAAGTGGGTGCAGATGTGAGCAGGGAAGACCAGGCAGCTCACACGGGCCCCAGGAGGGGACCGCGGGTGCAGTATCTCCAGGCTCTGGGTATACACGACCCACTTGACCTAGAAAAGGAAGAGAGGTTAAATTCTGTGATAGCTGTGGGGGAGGGGAGGGGTTGGAGGAGGCCGTGAAGATAAGCAAGGCCAGTCTGTGCCCAGAGCGTCTGCAGGTCCCGGGTTAGTGTTTGCTGTTGAAAATTGAGTGACGCCGGTAATGCGCTTGTTGCAAAGACTGACGTCTTAGAAAGAGGCTGAGAGCCCCTCCTTCCTCCCTGGACATAATGAGGGCTCACCTGTCTGATGAAAAAAATGTATGCAGCCAAGTCACAGGAGAGATCTCTCTGAAAAAGAAGCTGAAAACCAGCACGGAGAAAGGAGGAACATGATGACAGAGAAATTAGCGTTTCACAGGACGTCTGGAACCTGATGGAGCCAAGTTCAACTTTGCTTCCAGCATCGCAGAGTCACGGACAAGCCCCTCCATGGGGCGCGGGGCGCCTCGATCCTGATTAACCAGCAGCACGCCCGGAAAGCCTTCGGGAACGGCCATCTCTGATTTACCCCAGATGCCCACCGTGGTCCTGTCTGCCTTTCATTTCACCATCTGATTAAATTACTTGAGACTGAGTAAATTGGCTCCTTGACTGGGTGGGGATTTTTAAAGCTGGAATGGGGATATTTAAAGTATCTGAGGCTGGTTTTGAAACTGGAAAGGGAGTAATTGCTTCACCTTGAGAGAGGCTGCCCATGGCAGAGAAGTTAGAAAGACAGTGAAAATGGAAGGAAGACGCAGCTTTGGTGTTACACGTGCTGCCACCTGGAAGCCATCACCCGGGCCCTCTTTCCCTGCCTTGAATTTCTGAACGAGAAGCACACAAACTCGGCTCAGAAACTTACTTATGGAGTGTGATAGGATGTATCTGCCAGATTCGGGAGTGCTCCTGCAAAGTGACCAGACAGCTCAGCCCCTCAGTCTGCATAATGAATAAAGATATGCAAATTTAAGAGACCAAACAGTGTCTGTCAGACTGGATCAAGTGAGAAGATGAGGAATAACGGACCCGGTCGGGGGCGGCTGGAGCAGCCCCGGTGCGTGAGCTGCCTCCGTCTCAGGGTCCCCAGAATCCGTGTCTTAAAGCTTCAGTACGCTCCTCCGGGACAAAACATTTTCAACTGAATTTCAGCAAGGATTTGACCATAGTTCGAAGCCGTTTCAACACAGATCTCGTGACAGTCTTACGCGCGTTTCGGTCACCTGGATTGTTTTCCTGCGGCTTCTATGCTCTGTGCAGGTTTGCATCGGATTGCCTTTTTTACTGGTTTATATCTGCTTTTGTGTCAGTCTTCGATGGATGGCACATCTTTCTGACCCTTCTGCCACTTTTTAACTTTGTTCTGGTGTCTTTAAACTATAGAAGGTTTTTGCCAAGTTTGTCCTCCTGTTTGAAGGCTTCTGGATTGAACTTCTTAGAGAAAGTTGCTTTCCCAGCCACAGGATTTCAGTAAAACTGTGCTGCATGTTTCTTTCACGCTTTTATGATCTTGTTTTTCTATGTTGTTCTTCAGTTCAGTCCAGTCGCTCAGTCGTGTCCAACTCTTTGCGACCCCATGAACCGCAGCACGCCAGGCCTCCCTGTCCATCACCAACTCCCGGAGCCTACCCAAACCCATGTCCATCCAGTCGGTGATGCCATCCAACCATCCCATCCTCTGTCTCCGCCTTCTCCTCCTGCCCTCAATCTTTCCCCGCATCAGGGTCTTTTAAAATGAGTCAGCTCTTCGCATCAGGTGGCCAAAGTATTGGAGTTTCAGCCTCAGCATCAGTCCTTCCAATGAACACCCAGGACTGAGCTCTTTTAGGATGGACTGGTTGGATCTCCTTGCAGTTGTTCTTAATCCAGCTGAAATTTATTTTTGCGTGTGGCCTGGGACCAGCCCCGACTTCGGTTTTCTCCTACGCACCCAGGTGCCGTCCCAGAACTGTCCATGGAGTGGCTTCCCTCCGTGCGGGTCTGAGACGTGACCTCTGTCCGATGGTAAGTTGCAGCGCTTGGAAAGGCACCCGGGTCTGTCCTGCCCTCTGGCCTGTAGACGGTGTCCATGCCGCTTTCCGCTGTTTCTATCCTTCACCACTTCTGTCTCATTTTTCCTGCCGCGCAGCAGAACTGAGTGGCCCGCCGCGTTGCGGCTCTGTGATAACTGAAGAAGAGGGGCCGTGTTCCCGTTCCTGTCGTCCTGTTCAGAATGCGTCGCTTCAGACTGGGTCTGCGGTGATGCTAATTATTCCTAAGTAAATAAACTACAGACTCAGACACGACTGAGAGACTAACCGCCCCCCCCACACACACACACACACACTGCATCACACAGACACTCGCTGTGCTTGTCCTTGAGTGTTTCTTGGTTTTTGCTGTTGTTACAAATGGGGTTTCTCCCTATTCATTTGCTAACGATAATGTCAGTATGAAAGGGTTTTTTGCATAGACTTGCCTCGTGTCCAGTCATCTTGCTGAACTTCCTCGGTCTCATATTTTCCTTGACAGTATTCTTATCCTCTGTTCCCTTGCTTCGCTGCTTTGATTGAAATGTCTGAGGTGACGTTACATAAACGGGCTTCTCTCGCCGTCGGTGTTTCCTCATTTAAGATCATATTTGTTGCTGCTTTCCGGAAGATACTCTTATAGTCTTCAGTTCAGTTCAGTTCAGTGGCTCAGTCGTGTCCGACTCTTGGTGACCCCGTGAATCCCAGCACGCCAGGCCTCCCTGTCCATCACCAACTCCCGGGATTCACTCAGACTCAGCTTCCATCGAGTCAGTGATGCCATCCAGCCATCTCATCCTCTGTCGTCCCCTTCTCCTCCTGCCCCCAATCCCTCCCAGCATCACAGTCTTTTCCAGTGAGTCAACTCTTCGCATGAGGTGGCCAAAGGTGGAGTTTCAGCTTTAGCTGAAATCATTCCTTTCAAAGAAATCCCAGAGCTGATCTCCTTCAGAATGGACTAGTTGGATCTCGTTGCAGTCCAAGGGACTCTCAAGAGTCTTCTCCAACACCACAGTTTAAAACCATCAATTCTTCAGTGCTCAGCTTTCTTCACAGTCCAACTCACATCCATACAAGACCACAGGAAAAACCATAGCCTTGACTAGATGGACCTTAGTCGCCAAAGTGATGTCTCTGCTTTTGGATGTGCTGTCCAGGTTGCTCATAACTTTCTTCCCAGGAAGTAAGCGTCTTCTGATTTCCTGGCTGCATAGTCTTTAAGTTATTTTTCATTTCTGTTGACACCTGCCTTGTGATTAGGAAATATGAGGTTACCAGATACGTTTTGGGTGTGCGGTGATCAGATCCCAGGACTGTTCTAGAAGGTGGGGTGTGCTGAGTGGCATTGACAGGTTGCTCAGTGGGAAAGCTGCCTGCACATTCTGGACCATGGTATGCGCTCTGAGCATGTCACGGCTCCCTGGATGTGTCCTGGGGAAGGAATGTTCCTACGAGGTGGGGGTGGCGGGGACCTTTATTAGGCTGTTTGTGAAGGTTTTATGACATGATCGGTGCCCTATTCTCTGTTCTGGAACAGTTTATGTAAGGAGGGACTGTGTGAGTGTTCCCTGGATATAGAGTCTTTGCTGTGCGAGTCACGGGATCACAGGGCTACCAGGATGCCCACTCCGGCTCACTCCCACCCTGAGGGTGAGTCTCCACAGTCGTTAACTTCATCCACACTGGCAGGAAGCTATCCAGACAGATCACAGCTCTCTTCATCTCTCGCCCCTCTGCGCACATTTCTCGATTGGACTGTGTGTATTCCCTAACAGTCAGGCTTGCCAGGAACGTCTCTTTCCTACTTTACATATATTTTTTAAGTAGCCAGCTTTAGGTGTTTCTGTTAGTTCAGGCGGTTTTGAAACTGTTATTTTCATCACTCTTAGTTTATCCTTTATTCTCTTTTCTTGATGCTTTTTCTGGCTTCTTATACTGAATGCTTAGCTTGTTCATTTCAAACTTTTCTGCTCAACAGTGAGATTATGGGTAAAGCTACAAAATCTTCTCTATTTATAACATTAGCTTCATCTTAAAGGTTTTAAGATGAAAGAAATATACTCCCCTTGAGGCTTCCCTCATAGCTCAGCTGGTAAAGAATCTGCCTGCAGTGCAGGAGACCCCTGTTTGATCCCTGGGTTGGGAAGACCCCCTGGAGGAAGGCATGGCAACCCACTCCAGTATTCTTGCCTGGAGAATCCCAGGGACAGAGGAGCCTGGCGGGCCACAGTCCATACGGTCGCAAAGAGTCAGACACGACTGAAGCGACTAAGCGCACACCCATACTCACCTCGTAGATTTCTGTATAACTAGTCACTTATAAGTTATTTGCCTTTGATCTAGGAGTCACTTTTTAAAGTGTTTTTCTGACTCACACATGTAGGGAACATTCTTGTGGTTGTCAAGGCAGAGGAGAGGTAAGGGAGGGAAGTATTTGGAGTTTGGGGTTAGCAGATATAAGCTATCATATATAAGATGGATAAACAAGGGCCTCCGTACACAGGGAACTATATTCAAAATGTGTTTTTTCAAATTTACAAGTAGATAACTGTTTCGGCTTCTTCTTATTAATTTCCAGATTAGTGTGACCTGTAAGAACTCTAGTTTTCACAATTTATGAAAAAGTCTTTGATATCAAAGAAATTAGGAAATTTCTGTTTTCACAGGAAGAGAGTCTCTCTCACCCACACACAGCCCCACTGGTTCCAGTTTGCACCGTGAATGTCTGTTTCTTTCCTCCTTAACTGGTCAGATCCTGAGGGGGGAGGTTGCGGCTTCCCACGGGAACCGCGGTTGTGGTGTCTCAGCCCGACGTGTGTGGCTTGGAGCACTGGCTGTTGCCCTTTTTACACGGCCTCTTCTTTTATCCCCTGGACGGTGGTCTAGTGGGTCAGAGTGGGAGCAGAAGGGCGCAGGGGCAGCGCAGGCTCCGGAGACCCACGCAGCCTGGGTCTTCCTCCACAGCCTCGGGCTTCCCAGCTGGGAAATGGGGAAACGGCCTCTGCCTCACCAGCTGGTGGGGACTTAATTGGTTAAGGCCTGGAACAGACTTCAAGGGCACTCGGCTCCGGGAAAGAGGTTAGGTGTGTCATATATAATGTGACAAAGTGCCACAAACCTGGAGGCTTAGACAACAGAGGGCTCGTCTCCACGCTGGAGCCCGGATGTCTGACGGAGGTGCCTGAGGGCTGGTGCCCCGTGGGGACTGAGGGGAGGCCCTGTCCTCGGCTTGCAAACCTCCGCCCTCACCCTCAGGGCATTCTCCCTGGGCGTGCCACCTGTCTCTGGGTCCAACTCTGCCCTTTTCATAAGAACACAGAGACCTGGGACCTCGGCCTACCCAGTGAGCTCAGGCTAGCTTGGGTCTCTCCGAAGACGATTTCCAAATCAGGTCCCGTGAGCAATTCCTCCAGCTGGAGCTTGGAGCCCCAGGCTCTTCCCGGGAGAGCCAGGGGACCGCCCTGCGGGCACGTGAGGTAGCAGCCGCCGGTGAAGGCGCGGGGCTTTGGGTCCAAGACTCGGCAAGACCCAGGAAGGCAGAGCTTGAGACGCGCTCAGCTGGTGGTGGTGGGAAGGGTGACCTCACCCAGCGAGGCGTGTGGGGAGAGCAGAGAGGGACACGTCTCTGTGTGAGAGTGCGGGAGGAAGGGACCTGAGCAGAGAAGACGTGGGCAGAGGTGTCAGAGGGTCGCGGAGAGTGGGCCAGCTGGACGCGGGCAGCGGGCCGGCTGGACGCGGGCAGCGAGCCTGCAGGAAGGAGGGGTGCTCAGCCGGGCGGAGCTGTGTCAGAAGCGGGGACACCAGCCTCCAGCGGGGCGTGGAGGGGCAGGGGCCCCACGTGACATCACGACAGACAGCAAGGCTGCGGAGTGTGGGGTCAGCTCCCCTTAAGCTGCCTGCACACGGGGCGGGAGCCTCGGCGGAGGCTGCAGGGGCCCTTCAGGACGGGAGGGGCGTCTGCCTGAGGGGAGGGGCCGGTGGGGGCGGACCCGCCACAGGCGACTGAAGGGACGGCTGACGATCGGGTCTTACCCATCGGGGAGTGCTGGTCGTGGGGGTCACTCAGCTGTGTCCGACTCTGCGACCCCACAGGCTCCTCCGTCCCCGGGACTCCCAGGGTAGAACGCTGGGGGCAGGGGGAGTTGGTTCCTTTTCCAGCGGATCTTCCCCCACCCAGGGCTCGAACCTGGGTCTCCCCCATCGCAGGCGGACTCTACCCGATGAGCCATCAGGGAGGACACGTGAGGAAAGGCCAACCGAAAGGGAAGCTCAGATTCAGCTCGTGTTAGTGAAGGAGCCCCGCTCCACGGCAGAGAAACAGCAGAGACGTGCAGCCGTGGAGACAGCCAGAGAGACCCACACCCCGCGCCTCGCACGGGGGGAGGGGGGGGGGTGGTTCCGGATGGTTTACACTCCAGGCGCTTAGACCCTCCGTCATACTCGAGGCAGTGCAGGTTGCTAGTTACAGAGTTTGTGTGAGGAGGGCTGTTCCAGGCAGACCCCCTCCCGAGGCCCCGGGTGTGATGAGAGGACACCCTGGGGTCTCCGTGCTCCCGAGGCCCCAGGTGTGATGAGCTGGGGGTCCCTCACCTGCCCTCACCCTATCGGCTCTGACCCTGTGGACAGCTCTAAGCACCGTCTGACTGGGTGTTGTTGGCTGAATTTCATTTCTTCAGTCGGGCCTGCCGACCGCCCCGTCCTTGGCAGCCTGGCCCATGTGCTCGACTGTACTCATCCCCAGGATGCCCCCGTCCCTACCCTTGCCACCCTCAGGAGGCCCTCCAGGGATGGGTCCCTGGTCAGACCCTTCTCCTCCATCTCTCAGCTGTCCCCGGAGGCAGGACAGCATCTCCCCCAGGGGCCTGGGGCCCAGGGCAGGGCAGGATGTGCGGGGTCTGGAAGAGGCCCGGGCTCACACCCCTCCCCAGTGCGTCTCCCTGCTCAGGGCCTTGCTCTCTGTCCAGGTCATGTGGGGGATCGGGCCAGGGGGCAGCAGGGCAGCAGGACCTTGTCGCCTGTCCCTCAGCCCTGCCCTTCCACAGAGAAGCCCCCAGAAGGATCCCCCCCACGCCACTAGGCACCCCAGCCAGAGAAAAGTATCCAATTTCTGGCTTGAGCTTTGCACCAAAGCAAAACGGAAGACCCACATTTCGGGGACAGGAGGAGACGGCTGGAAGTGTCTGTGTCCCGGCAGAACCAGCGCTTTGGGCCTCCCCACTGTCCCCAACCCCGCAGCTGGAGAGGGCAGCGTGGGGGGTTCTGGAGGCCCAGCCCCAGCCCAGGGCACACTCCCGGGCCAGCCCCACGGTCGTGGGAAGGCAGGACAAGGAGGCCTGCCCCGGCGAGGGCCCGGGGCGCACAGGAGGACGAGGTGACCGTCCCGGGCACGGCCGTGGAGGGGCACGGTCCTCCGGCTTCCTGGCCTCTTGGTCCCGCCGGAGGCGCTGACAGGATCGCGCACTTTGCTGCTGTCTGAGCCTTTGACCGTGAACGCTCGATCGCCTCACCTTTCTTTGAGAGAAGTGAGCTGTCTGGCATCACACGGGCCGTCACAGGAGCAGGAACCCGCCTCCGGCCCAAGGGCCACAGGCAAGAGTCAGACGAGGCTTCGGCGGCAGGGGGCTTCCCTGTGGCTCAGGTGGCGAAGACTCTGCCCACGATGCAGGCGCCCCGGGCTTAGCCCCTGGGTCAGGAGGCCCCTGCAGAGGGGAAAGGCAGCCCACTCCTGAGTTTAACCTGGGAGATGCCATGGACAGGCAAGCCTGGTGGGCTGTAGTCCACGGGGTCGCGTAGCACTGGACACGACTGAGCGACAGACACTCTCAGTCTCGGGGCAGCAGAGCCCAGAAGGCCCCTGGGACCACCCTGCCCCGAGAGGGCGGATGACACCCCAGGAAGCCCCTGGGACCACCCTGCCCCGAGAGGGCAAAGGCAGAGCAGTTGGGCGGGCGGCAAGCAGCTCCGCTGGGCCACGCGGGGACGCCGCCTGGCTTCCTGCAGCCGGTCTAGGGGTGCCCCGCCGCCCGCCCCCGCTCATCTGTGGGTCAGGAGCCCCCAGCACTGATGTGACGAAGGGGGACGCACCATGAGGCCTGAGCAGTAGGGACTCCCACAGTCTGGAGGTGCAACGGGCAGCTCCTGGGGCTCCCAGCCATCTCGGGCCCCTGGCTGGCAGGAGTACCACCCCAACCTCCGCTTCAGGGAGCCTTCAATGGGCCCAGCACCTAGGCAACCGGCAGTTCAGCCAAAAAGACAAACCCTGGCCTCTGGCCATGGCACCGGCTCATTCATGCCCCGCCCCAGAGGACCACCTTCCTTTGTGTTGGGGCGGCAGACCAGCCTTGGGGCTCAGAGGCTGTCCACGGCTGGGAGAAGCCCTGCTGGGCCCCCGAGCTGGACTCTCTGGTGCCCCCGCAGCTGAGGCTCTGTGGGCGATGACGGCAGGAAGGAGGGGCCGGCGGGAGCTGCGGGGAGAGCGCGCCTGCGGCTCTCGTCTTCGCACAGAGCGTGTTTGCTCCTGGCTTCCATTCTCAGTGAGGTGTTGAGTGAGATTCGTGGTTGATCTCCCTGTAGCTCAGTCAGTAGAGAATTGCCTGCAAGGCAGGAGAGCCGGGTTCAAGCCCTGGGTCGGGAAGATCCCCTGGAGGAGGGCACGTCAGCCCACTCCAGTACTCTTGCCTGGAGAACCCCATGGACAGAGGAGCCTGGCGGGCTACAGTCCTTGGGGTCGCAGAGAGTCAGACACGACTGAAAGAGTTAACAGGTACACACGCCTACATGTTTGATCAGTGAATTGGCTTGAAAGGTAAGAATATTTACAAAGTTGGAAGCTATCAAACCTGATCCCTCTTTCAACCTGAAAACTGCCCTTCAGGAAATTACCAGCAGGAAACCCAAAGGTTAGGAGGCGCTGAAGTCCTGGGGCGGTGGGGGGCGGGGGCGTCAGCTGGGGAGCTCTCAGGGGCTGAGAGAGGGCGAGCTTTGCATTGAGAGCCTGGGCCTGCACGGACTCCGTCTTTCCCCAGACTTGGCTCCATCTTC
Source organism: Madoqua kirkii (assembly GCA_006408675.1). NCBI lineage: Eukaryota > Metazoa > Chordata > Mammalia > Artiodactyla > Bovidae > Madoqua > Madoqua kirkii. Next base: position 34,900 of record SJYC01026119.1, read on the forward strand.
AAATATCCCGAGTCCGGAAGTATGGCCGAGGTGGGGCTGGCCGGTGGGCAGGACCCTGCAAAGACGTCCTCCTGCAGGCGGGTGGAGTCTCCCCAGGCCCTGGGACCTCGGGGGAACGAAGCTGCAGTTCCTCTCCCGGAGGCCAGAGGCCAGCTCCCCTTTGCGGAGCCGGAGGGTCGAAGGGTCGGAGGAGCCCTCACGCAAAGGGGCGCATGGAGGTGTCCGGGGCAGGAGGTGGGGCTCTGGGCCGAGGCTCCTTCCCAGAACCTCCGGGAGGGGGCAGGGGTCTGCAGGGGACCCTGGGCCGGAGCCCCTCACCGCCCGGCTGAGGAGCCGGTGAGCTTCAGCCTCGCTGGGCCGCCCAGGGGCGTCTGCGTTTGCTAAAAGGAGCGGCGGTGTTCAACCCAAGCTGATTGCCGGCGGCCGCAGGCCTGCGACCATGGACGTGGAAGAGCCTGGGGTGGCGGTGGGGGTCTCCCGGAAGCCAGGCGCCCCTGAACAGGGGGCTGGGGACCGGCGGGAGGGGTCGTGGGCCCGATGTGCCCTCAGCCCCTCCTGAGCCCGCCTCCCGCCAGGGCTGCCCACTCCCGCGCACGGAGTCATCTGCATGGCGACGAGGAACCGTGTCCACGTGAATGCACTGTGAGGTCTGGGCTTTTCTGGGCACGTCCAGTGGTTTACGTACTTTGATCGGACCTTCCTTGGAAGAAAGGGCAGCTCAGGTTCAACGGAGGAGATGTGCCTGCTGGACTTGCTGCGTCTCGGCCCGGCCCCGCCCCGCCCCGGCTCAGCCGCAGGACTCTGGGGCCACCCCCTTTAAATGTCTTAACCAGTCAGCACGGTGTCAGCCGCAGCATCGCGACCTGGACCCTCCTTCCCACCGTGATGTGAGGAGGCCATCGCTGACTTTGCAGACAGCGGATCGCTCTGGACCCCGAAGCCCTCATTCCCAGCTGGGCATGGGGCCCCGCCACCAGCATCTCCTGAAACATACCCTCCGCCTCGCGGGCTCCGACAAGCTGGATGCCATGCCCAGACGGCACAGAAGTTCACTTAGGAGACTCACCTCTGGGAAAGCGGGTCTCCCTCCAAGAATGGACGCGGAAGGGAAGGAGTCAAGCTCCGTCCCTCGAGGCTGGACTCTGGGCCAGTGCCCCCCACCCCCAGAGATCGGACTTTCTCCAATCTCTGATTTCCATGAACCCACTCAACCGCATGAGGAGATGAGCTGGCGGAAGGGGCAGCCCGGCTCAGGGCCAGCGGGGTCCACCCCCATGAGAGCGCAAGTGCACCGGGGCCGGACTCAGCCGGGAAGCCGCTCCCGGTCCACGGCCTCACCCTCCGCAGCGGTGTGTCCTTGGGGGTGGAGGCGCTCTGCGGGGCCGCATTGCCTCCCTGTGTGTGTTTACAGCTACGCCTTGGAGACAGTAATTCCTTATTTCCCAAGATTTTCCAAGAGGCAGGAAGCGGCTGTTTCAGAGGAAACTTCCAACAGTGGCCTCACCTGCTGCCGAGAGAGGCCGCCCCCAGAGCCGTGACCCACAGAGGTCATTTATGTCCCCATCCTGGGCAAGTCGTCACCTCCCCATCGTGAGCACCACGGGGACAGCAGCCGATGACCCAGGCTCACCCACATCCAGAGTACGCGCTCCTGACCCAACAAGGACAGTTTTTTTGAAGGACAAAGTCTTCAGAGTTTTTAAAATCACTTATGTATTGAAAGCTAGTTCGAAGTGTTGTTATAGGAGTGAACATACATAGATAGTTATTCTATACATGAGAATCCAGTTGGGATATGTTTTAAGTCACAGTAATTTAAACCTAAGAAAGAAAAATGGAAAGCCATACAGCCAGAAAGAGATATGTTGTATTTTAAGTACGTTATATAGGGCACAAGTGAAGACAACAAGGCTACTAGTGAATCTGCAAACACTTCATGTGCCGTTAAAAGCCAGCACGGGAACTGTATGTCAGGAAATACCTGTAAATAAAAGCAAGCGGCAACATGAAACAAATTAGAATAAACGTATATGAAATTCATACTACTTCTCTATGTATTCATCCTATTAATTTTTGAGAGTTTAATATTGAAACTCCCAACTAAAAATCTTAATGTATCTACTTTTAAAAATTATAAAATATAGTAGACTACACGTAACCTTATTCTGTATTTTCCAAGTCTCCTATAAATGCGTTACTCTACTTTCATAATTTTAAAAATTAAAAAAATCGCATTGACAAAACAAATGTACTGCTAAAAACTGGCACAAAATACACAGCAGACTAAAATAAACTTAGGTGATTCCTTTAAAAGGTATCCATGCTGCTGCTGCTGCTGCTAAGTCGCTTCAGTCGTGTCCAACTCTGTGCGACCCCATGGACTGCAGCCCACCAGGCTCCTCTTTCCATGGGATTCTCCAGGCAAGAACACTGCAGTGGGGTGCCATTGCCTTCTTCAAATAGTGCAAGTTAAAAAAACTACTCTAATAAAGGTGAATACACAACATAGGACAAAACAATACATTTGAAATAATTACAATGTCAGGTATCCAGGAAAAACAAGGTTTCACCATGAATACCTAGTACATGGTGAGCAGTAGGAAATACGTACAAATTCTGCTTGAAACTAGCTTGACTGTAGTAGCAACGCCTCACTGCTTCAGAGCTGTGTGTCCCGGTGGTGTTCACTTGGACATTATAGGAAAATCCCAGATTCCGCATCAAATTAGCTGTATGGCCTGTGGGAAAGCTCCCCTGGGATGTGACCTTTGCTCTGCTGGCCCACGATGCTCCCCTCTGCCAGCAGGGGGCAGCAGTGCCATCCGCATCATCTGCCCGGCCACCTGGAGACCCATCCCAACCGGAGGCGAGGGACTCCCCACACAGAGGCCCAGGCTCTGAAACCTGGTCAGGGAGCTAGACCCGCTCTGCAGCAGCCAAGAGTTTGCATGCCGCAACTAAGAAAAGATGCTCCAGGCCTCAACTAAGACTCGGCATAAATAAATAAAAATACATAATACATATGGTAGTTAAAACACAAGGGCACATCTCAGTCTGGGCGTGATAAGTAGCAGGAGGCACTGACGACTCAGGTCAGTCAAGACAGAACTGCGCTGACTCCCAGCTACAGGGAGCACAGGGGCTTCCAGGCCCTGCACCCCTGCGAAGCCGGCGGCTCGGCAGGTGGCCCAACGCGCCAGGCCTGCCGCTCAGCGCTGCCCTCGTGCCCAGCGCGCTGAAGGGAGCCGGTGACTCGGGACAGCCATCCTCAGAGCGGCTGCCCAGTGCCCGCCCTCATTCCACGCCCAGTCCAGAGGGAAGGGGCTCACGATCAGACGAAAAGCCACGCTCCTCTCAACACTTAGAATTTTCACTTTATACTTGTCAACAGAGCTATTTTCTCTTACTTTAAAGTAAGTTAAGTATTAGTCACTCAGTGTCCAACTCTGTGACCCCATGGACTGTTCCGGCCAGGCTCCTCTGTCCTTGGCGGATTTCCCAGGCAAGAACACTGGAGTGGGTTGCCGTTTCATTCTCCAGGGATCTTCCCAACCCAGGAGTTGAACCCAGGTCTCCCACATTGGCAGGTGGATTCTTTGCCACTGAGCCATCCAGGAAGATCCTGTAATTAAATGCGTGGATTATATTCATATATGCTCCACATATATGAATTTACATTTATTCAACAAGCATTTTGTACATGATAGATTGCATATACAAATATGATTAAATAGCTTTTAAAATGTTAGCAGTGCTTATCTCTAATGGTCGGATTTGATTTAGTGATTTTTCTGGGCTTTTTTTTCCTTTTTAATTGTTTTATTCTGTGTTTTTCTGGCTGTGCCTGGGGGCTTATGGAATTTTAGTTCTCTGACCAAGGGTCGACCCCCAACCCTCAGCTCTGAGAGCACAGACTCCTAACCCCTGGACTGCCAGGGAATTCCCTAGCGATTTTTTTTTATTCTGTTTTTTTTTACTGGGTTTTCCAGTTTTCTGCATGAACATTGACTCTTGTTTCGAGTAAAAATGTTATTCTAGAAAATAGCAATAGAAAGGTAAACCCAGTCTAGTAGATTCAGTAGAATTGTATTTAAATCACAGAGGGCTTTCTTTATTTATGGAAAATTCTCCAATTTACTATGGAAAAAATGAAGGACCCAGCATAGCTGAGGCCACATGGAAGAAAAGCAAGCTCGGGGCAGGCGCCTTCCCGAGAGAAGGCCAGCGCAGGTCGCTGAGCAGTCAGCACAGCGTGAGTGGACGGGAGGCCGTGCAGACAGACAGCACGGGGCGCTGAGGACCACGCCCCGTCACCCCTGCACAGCCTGTGCCAGAGCCGGGTGCCCGTTTGGTGAACAGGAAGCGCCGTTCACGGACAGTGCCGAGGCAGGACCCTGAGCACAGAGGAAAATGACGCCCGTCCCTGAGCCGCACAGTCCGTCCAGGAAGGGCTTCAACCAGAGGCTGGCGGCCCTACGCCCCCGGGCAGCGGGAGCCCGCACTGACCCTCCACGGCGAGGGTGCCAGCAGCCGGGCTTCCACTCCGTCCCGGAGCCGGGAGCCGCATCACCGCCGGCCACGAGGAAGGGCCGCTACGCTGAGTGCTGGGTGGCAACGCAGCCTTTTCTGAGCATCTCTGCACGCAGGGCCGAGGCACCCTTAGACGTCTGTGTTGGGAGGCGTGGAGGCGGCCCACCTCCTCGAATTCTCGCCTCAGCACGGAGGAGTAAACGCCCACTTCAAAGGGCTGTTAAGGGAGTGAGTGAAAGTCCCATGAGGCCACAATGCACCGTCACTCACGACTCACAGGTGCTGGGGGCTGGCTGCGTGGAGAGACAGGCCCGACTGGGAGGCTGGGCGGCTGGTGTTTCCCGATCCTAGCTCACTAATCAACTGACGTCAGTGAGGCCGGTGGGGGAATGCTCCTTCCTGTAGATTCAAAGCGTGGGGTGAGAGGAGTGGCGAGCTTCCTGGGGAGCAGACAGTCCCCCAAGGTGGCCAGCGGGGCGCAGGCGTCACCCACGAGCCCGGCGGTCAGCGCCCCGTCCTTTCAGAGCAGGCCTCCCACACCAGCCCTGCCTGAAGGCCACGTTGGGGAACCCAAGACTCCCTGCGGCTGAAATCCAGGCGCTGGTGCTGTCCCACGCTGTTCATCCCTTGGGCACTCAGGGCTCAGACCTCAGGCAACTGAAAAGAGGTCACGGAACCACAAAAGACACCGGATTCTTGGCCTCCAGGGGAGGAGAGTTCAATCCAGTGATGAGGCTTGATCGCTCAGAGCTTTTGTGTGATAAAGTTTTATTAAAGTATGAAGGAGATAGAGAACGCTTCTGACACAGACGTCAGAAGGGAGCAGAAAGGTTAGCTTCCCATCAGCAAGCTGTCCATCAGAGAAAGGAGACGCCCCAGAACTCAGAGAGTGGCACCAGGCCGCTCACCCCAACGTGCATTGAGATATAGCATCGGCACTGGGTGCGTCATCCCGGGCCATCAAACAATTGACATGAATCCTGAAGAAAGGCAGGTTTCTGAGTAAATATATAGTTTCATTAACATAGATTAGGAGAACAACGTATGAGTAAAGCATACAGGTTTGCTGGGCCCTTATCGATTCTGAGTCTTAAGCAGAACAGACAGGAAGAAAGACAGTCTGGGGTAAATACATACGTCTTAACATAGCTTAAGACAAACATTTCTGTGAGAGAAATGCATTGGTTAGCTCAAGGTTTGAGAAAAGCTCAGTTCAGGTGGAACCGGATATCATGGCAACACAGAATTTTAAGAGAAATCTCTTTTTAAATTTGGATAGAGAAGGGAAAAATCTGACACTTGTAGCTGGTTTCCTCCTGCCATTTAGAGAGAGAAAGAGAGTCGGATGCTTGCAGCCTTCTCTTCCACTTGGAGACACCTGGCCTTTCTGCCTGGTACCCTCTCACAAGGAATCCGCCGTCCAAGCGCAGGGTCGCCCTCTGGCGCAGGGCCGCCCCCGGGCACAGGGGGAGTTCGGAGGCCAGAGGCCCCACTTCCTGGCAAATGTTTCAGCACTTAGTCTGCCCTCCCCTGAAACCACGATGGGCTTCTCGTGTGACCCTCAGCACTGAGGTGCCTCTGAGGCAGCAGAGTGAATCAGAATCATTCCAGCCAAGGCGCTTCGCAAACGGACGGTCAGTGCACACAATGGAAGCCCTGCTGTTAACCAGAAAGTTCTGTTAGCCCGGAGGACCCATGCTCCAGCCTCCTGCAGTGTCCCTCCTTCACCCTCCGTCCTGACCGTCCATGCTGACCGTCCATCCTGACTGTCCCAGGCAGACACAAGCGGACAGAGCTCCCCCCGCCCCGCGTTGGGAAACACTCCATTTAACTGAGGCCAGAGGCTGAGCTCCCTGAAGGCAAAGTGGGGCTGATGCTTGCGCCTGCAGACGGCCGCGTGGACCCGACAGGCGCCAGGACCCCGTGGACACACCCCAGCCAGCCCAGGGCTTCCCAACAGCCCCTGGCGCCCACAGCCCCTCGGGGAGCAGCGTCCCGGGACCACCAGGCTGGACCACGCTGGGCTCCAGGCTGCGCGAGGAAGCCCAGCCACCCACCTCCCCACCGCTCCTCCGGGCCTGACTCTCGATGTGACCCTGGTGTGTCTCACCTCAGAACTCAGAGAGTGGCACCAGGCCGCTCACCCACAACGTGCATTGAGATATAGCATCGGCACTGGGTGCGTCATCCCGGGCCATCAAACAATTGACATGAATCCTGAAGAAAGGCAGGTTTCTGAGTAAATATATAGTTTCATTAACATAGATTAGGAGAACAACGTATGAGTAAAGCATACAGGTTTGCTGGGCCCTTATCGATTCTGAGTCTTAAGCAGAACAGACAGGAAGAAAGACAGTCTGGGGTAAATACATACGTCTTAACATAGCTTAAGACAAACATTTCTGTGAGAGAAATGCATTGGTTAGCTCAAGGTTTGAGAAAAGCTCAGTTCAGGTGGAACCGGATATCATGGCAACACAGAATTTTAAGAGAAATCTCTTTTTAAATTTGGATAGAGAAGGGAAAAATCTGACACTTGTAGCTGGTTTCCTCCTGCCATTTAGAGAGAGAAAGAGAGTCGGATGCTTGCAGCCTTCTCTTCCACTTGGAGACACCTGGCCTTTCTGCCTGGTACCCTCTCACAAGGAATCCGCCGTCCAAGCGCAGGGTCGCCCTCTGGCGCAGGGCCGCCCCCGGGCACAGGGGGAGTTCGGAGGCCAGAGGCCCCACTTCCTGGCAAATGTTTCAGCACTTAGTCTGCCCTCCCCTGAAACCACGATGGGCTTCTCGTGTGACCCTCAGCACTGAGGTGCCTCTGAGGCAGCAGAGTGAATCAGAATCATTCCAGCCAAGGCGCTTCGCAAACGGACGGTCAGTGCACACAATGGAAGCCCTGCTGTTAACCAGAAAGTTCTGTTAGCCCGGAGGACCCATGCTCCAGCCTCCTGCAGTGTCCCTCCTTCACCCTCCGTCCTGACCGTCCATGCTGACCGTCCATCCTGACTGTCCCAGGCAGACACAAGCGGACAGAGCTCCCCCCGCCCCGCGTTGGGAAACACTCCATTTAACTGAGGCCAGAGGCTGAGCTCCCTGAAGGCAAAGTGGGGCTGATGCTTGCGCCTGCAGACGGCCGCGTGGACCCGACAGGCGCCAGGACCCCGTGGACACAGCCCCAGCCAGCCCAGGGCTTCCCAACAGCCCCTGGCGCCCACAGCCCCTCGGGGAGCAGCGTCCCGGGACCACCAGGCTGGACCACGCTGGGCTCCAGGCTGCGCGAGGAAGCCCAGCCACCCACCTCCCCACCGCTCCTCCGGGCCTGACTCTCGATGTGACCCTGGTGTGTCTCACCCCCCCGCCCCCCGTCTCACCCCAGCACCTCATGCAGGGCGAGCCGTGAGGGTGGTTAGTAACGTGGCCGAAAGGAAGATGGAGTCCTTTTAAATCATTCTACTTCACGCTCATGTTTGTGACCTTCTCTGCGTAACAGGAGCATCAGGCTTCCTGCGGCTCCTGTCCTTCCATCCAGACGAGCGCTGTGGCCAGCTTCACGACACAATGAGTGTCACGTAGTCTGTGCAAAGTCACGTCCGTCTACATCTCTGGTGTCTGTACACACGTGTGCAGTCAGTGTCTGTACATGTGTGTGATCAGTATCTGTACACACGTGTGCGATCAGTGTCTGTACATGTGTGTGATCGGTGTCTGTATACATGTGTGCAGTGTCTGTATACACGTGTGTAATCAGTGTTTGTACATGTGCGATCAGTGTATGTACATGTGTGTGCAGTGTACATGCGTGGATCCGTGTACACATGCCTGCAGTGTACATGTGTGGATCAGTATCTGTACACATGTGTGCGATCAGTGTACACACGTGTGTAGTGTCTGTACACGTGTGTGATCAGTGTCTGTACATGTGTGTGGTCAGTGTCTGTACACACATGTGCAATCAGTGTCTGTACATGCATGTGATCAGTGTCTGCACACGTGTATGTGATCAGTGTCTGTACACACATGTGCAGTGTCTGTACATGCATGTGAAATCAGTGTCTGTACATGTGTGTGGTCAGTGTCTGTACACATGTGCAGTGTCTGTACATGTGTGTGCAATCAGTGTCTGTGCATGTTTGTGATCAGTGTCTGTGCATGTGTTAATCAGTGTTTGTACATGAGTGTGGAATTAGTGTCTGTACAGTGTGTGTAGTGTCTGTACACACATGTGCAATCAGTGCCTGTACACGTGTGTGCAATCAGTGCCTGTACACGTGTGTGCAATCAGTGCCTGCACATGTGTGTACAGTCTATTTCATACAAAGGAGAGCATGCCAACCCCACTGCCTCACCTCAAGTATTGGAAGCTGCTTCACCGCAGTGCTTGTAGCGCATCCTCATTATTTGAAATGCTTTATATGTTATTGTTCGATTACATCAATGCTTATTGAAGCAGCCCATGGACAGGGGTTGGATTATTGCCGTTAGTCAGCTTTCACAAACAACGCTTGTGGTGGGGGACACCACTTCCTTCAAGACACTGCTCAGCCACCCGCCTGGCTGCGCTGGGCACTGTGACCTGTTGCCTCTCTGCAGCCTTAAGGAGAGGCAGAGTGGCTTTTGGTGTGACCACCCCTGTTCTCAGCCCGGTGACACGCGGTCGGGAGTTCCACCGCCACTCTGCAGGGTTCATCTGTTCACCCGGGACCCCTCGAGGCCTCTCGGGGGCTCGCGCTGCACAAGAGGGACACCTTGTCTCTCCTGGCTGTTTTCCCAGCCTCACCTTGTGCGTGAGCGTGAGCAGGACACAAGAGTGGGCCATCCCCGCCCGCCCGTGGATCCCGCCAGTTCAGCGTGCCCCAGAGGGCCAGGCAAACTGGGCTGGAAACCGCCAGTAAACCTGCGAGGGTCACAGCATAGCCTGGGGCGGAGGAAAGGCAGGGACTCGGGTGCACTCCGGAGAGAAAGCTCGGCTCCCTCCTCCACTGCCTTCTCAGAGAGACCCTGGAGAATGCGCACAGCTCCGGGGCCACGCTGTGGGGGGCCTCCAGTTGGAAACTGAGGTTCTCTTTCTGGGCTTTATTTTTGGGGCACATTTTCTTCCATGTCTCTGTCCAAGGAATCCCCGCCCACCGAGCACCCCTGCTTCCACGCGTTCACTCTGAAAACTGCTGCAGCTCACACGGTATCACAGAGCAGTTCCTTGGAAAGAGCACCGCGGCTGCCGCCTCAGAGTCAGTGTTTCAGAGGGAAACGCAAGCCCTCAGCTTGTCGTCGGCGAGAACTTCTCCGCTCGTGGTCTAACGCAGACCAAACTGGAACTCCTCGAAGCTAATAATTCCATTTGGTGACTCTCAGATGCTTCGCTTAATGAGGTCTTTTAGTGGCGAAACTTCCAATGAAGGGGCTAGCTACTCACACAGCCTGATCGTGACGGCATCCTCTTTGCCCCAGAAGATATCAGAAAAGCGGAGAGGAGGCAGGAAGAGGGGGTCAGCCCTGGCAACCAAGGTGGCGTGTGGGGCCTGGACCATCCTGCCTTTGCCTGGGGGCCCAGTTCCATGCCAGGCCCTGGCACAGCCAAAGCTCAGAGCCACTCGGGGCAGCCGTCGCAGGGCTGGACGTGTGTCCCGCTTCACGCGTCCTCTGGAGCCATGCCCACCTTGTCTTCCGGCATGGAGCTGGACTCACAAAGAAGTGCATGGGGGGGCTTCCCTGGCAGTCCAGTGGCTAATACGCAGCCTTCCGGTGCAGAGGTCAGGGGGTGCGATTCTCGGTCAGGGACCCAAGATCCCACATGCCTGGCAGCCAAAACCCAAAACGTAAAAATGAAGCAATATTGTAACAAGTTCAATAAAGACTTTAAAAAGTGGTCCATATTGAAAAACCTTTAAAAAAAAACAATTGCCTGGGGGACTTCGCCAGCAGTCCAGTGGGTAAGACTCCTCCCTTCCCACGCAGCGACAGCAGTCCCACCCCTTGGGAAACTAAGAGCCCACATGCCACTCGGCGGCCGAGGGATAAAACACGCTCTCAGAAGCCGTGGGCAGGTGTGTCTGGGCGCCTGGGCGGAGGTGGGTGTAGCGTCCCAGGGCAGGCCACAGCCCCTGCGATGCTCAGAATAGTAGGCACGTGTTACTTGTTTTTGTTGGCCTTAAACAAGAACAGCTGCAGAAAGAAAGGTATTCTGGATGATGAAGACTTCTCCCGGGTAAGTGAGGGTTAGGTTGCAGGGATGGAGCGAGACTCTTCCTGCGGCACCAACAGGGGAGCTGAAGGGGCGGGGAGCAGACGGCAGGGTCCAGTGCTCTAGGCTCTAGGCGTAGACTCTGCCTCTTTGGTTTCCTGGACGACCAAGCCAAGCTGGGATTTTACTCAAATTTACAAAGAAACCAATGCCCAGAAAAGGTTAGGAACTTGCCCCGGATTCACTCTGAAGTCCAAGCTCAGCTTGGATTCAGGGCAGCAGACTATGGACACTTTTGACCTCATATCCCAGAGGTGAAAATAGCTGAGCAAACCCTCCTTACATAACTATGTATTTTTAAGCCACATGTAAGAACGGCTGTGCTAACATCCTACTTGTATGTTGTTTGAATCTTTTGAAGGATATTTATTTTTAAGGTCTGTCTGTCTGTCTGTCTGTGCTGGGTCTTACTTGCAGCATGTGGGCTGTTCCCTGACCAGGGATCGAACCCAGGCCTCCTGCATCAGAGTGACGAGTCTTAGCCATTGGGCCACCAGGGAATCCCCCATGTTATTTATATTTTAAAACCTGCACAACCATAAAAATGCCTAAAGTGTGGGTTAAAGATGAAACAGACAGTGCCCTAGAATGACTGTGAGTTATTTTATTTATCCTACAGGAACCTTCTTATCCTCCCTAAAACAATACCATTATATATGATAATATTTTTAGTGGAGAGATTAAGAAGAGGTGGCAAGAATATACAGAAGAACTGTACAAAACAGATTTTCATGACCCAGATAATCACAACGGTATGATCACTCACCTAGAGCCAGACATCCTAGAATGTGAAGTCAAGTGGGCCTTAGAAAGCATCCCTATGAACAAAGCTAGTGGAGGTGATGGGATTCCAGTTGAGCTATTTCAAATCCTAGTAGATGATGCTGTGAAAGTGTTGCACTCAAAATGCCAGCAAATTTGGAAAACTCAGCAGTGGCCACAGGACTGGAAAAGGTCAGTTTTCACTCCAATCCCAAAGAAAGGCAATGCCAAAGAATGCTCCAACTACCACACAATTGCACTCATCTCACATGCTGGTAAAGTAATGCTCAAAGTTCTCCAAGGCAGGCTTCAATGATACGTGAACCGTGAACTCCCTAATGTTCAAACTGGTTTTATAAGAGGCAGAGGAACCAGAGATCAAATAGCCAACATTTATCGGATCATCAAAAAAGCAAGAGAGTTCCACACAAACATCTATTTCTGCTTTACTGACTATGCCAAAGGCTTTGACTGTGTAGATCACAAGAAACTGTGGAAAATTCTGAAAGAGATGGGCATACCAGACCACCTGACCTGTCTCTTGAGAAGTCTGTATGCAAGTCAGGAAGCAACAGTTAGAACTGGACATGGAACAACAGACTGGTTCCGAATAGGAAAAGGAGTATGTCAAGGCTGTATATTGTCACCCTGCTTATTTAACTTCTATGCAGAGTACATCATGAGAAAGCCTGGGCTGGAGGAAGCACAAGCTGGAATCAAGATTGCCGGGAGAAATATCAATAACCTCAGATATGCAGATGACACCACCCTTATGGCAGAAAGTGAAGAACTAAAGAGCCTCTTGATGAAAGTGAAAGAGGAGAGTGAAAAAGTTGGTTTAAAGCTCAACATTCAGAAAACTAAGATCATGGCATCCGGTCCCATCACTTCATGGGAAATAGATGGGGAAACAGTGACTGACTTTCTTTTTCTGGGCTCCAAAATCACTGCAGATGGTGACTGCAGCCACGAAATTAAAAGATGCTTACTCCTTGCAAGGAAAGTTATGACCAACCTAGACAGCATATTAAAAAGCAGAAACATTACTTTGCCAACAAAGGTCCAAGCTATGGTTTTTCTAGTAATCATGTGTGGGTGGGAGAGTGGGACTATGAAGAAAGCTGAGCGCCGAAGAATTGATGCTTTTGAGCTGTGGTGTTGGAGAAGACTCTTGAGAGTCCCCTGGACTGCAAGGAGATCCACCCAATCCATCCTAAAGGAAATCAACCTTGAATATTCACTGGAAGGACTGATGCTGAAGCTGAAACTCCAAAACTTTGGCCACTTGATGTGAAGAACTGACTCATCTGAAAAGACCCTGATGCTGAGAAAGATTGAAGGCGGGAGGAGAAGGGGACGACCGAGGATGAGATGGTTGGATGGCATCACCAACTCGATGGACATGAGTTTGGTAAACTCCGGGACTTATTGATGGACAGGGAGGCTTGGCATGCTGCAGTCCATAGGAGCACAAAGAGTGGAACACGCCTGAGCGACTGAACTGAGCTGGACTGAGTGTGCTGAAGGGCTTCCCTGCTGGCTCAGGGACACGGAATCCGCCTCACACTTCACTCTTTCTGAGACGCTCCGTTTAACGTTTCCTGAACAGCCTGTGGAGGTCTGATTCTAAGCTGCTTACTTTGTGATCCTAATGGCTTCCAAACTTGTAAAAAAGTACTCCTCTGAGAAGCTCAAATCTGAATAGCAATGAATAGTTGACTTACTAAATCATGTTACTCATTTTTCGATCTTATCCACCAATTATGCTCCCTTATGGCAGAAAGTGAAGAACTAAAGAGCCTCTTGATGAAAGTGAAAGAGGAGAGTGAAAAAGTTGGTTTAAAGCTCAACATTCAGAAAACTAAGATCATGGCATCCGGTCCCATCACTTCATGGGAAATAGATGGGGAAACAGTGACTGACTTTCTTTTTCTGGGCTCCAAAATCACTGCAGATGGTGACTGCAGCCACGAAATTAAAAGATGCTTACTCCTTGCAAGGAAAGTTATGACCAACCTAGACAGCATATTAAAAAGCAAAAACATTACTTTGCCAACAAAGGTCCAAGCTATGGTTTTTCTAGTAATCATGTGTGGGTGGGAGAGTGGGACTATGAAGAAAGCTGAGCGCCGAAGAATTGATGCTTTTGAGCTGTGGTGTTGGAGAAGACTCTTGAGAGTCCCCTGGACTGCAAGGAGATCCACCCAATCCATCCTAAAGGAAATCAACCTTGAATATTCACTGGAAGGACTGATGCTGAAGCTGAAACTCCAAAACTTTGGCCACTTGATGTGAAGAACTGACTCATCTGAAAAGACCCTGATGCTGAGAAAGATTGAAGGCGGGAGGAGAAGGGGACGACCGAGGATGAGATGGTTGGATGGCATCACCAACTCGATGGACATGAGTTTGGTAAACTCCGGGACTTATTGATGGACAGGGAGGCTTGGCATGCTGCAGTCCATAGGAGCACAAAGAGTGGAACACGCCTGAGCGACTGAACTGAGCTGGACTGAGTGTGCTGAAGGGCTTCCCTGCTGGCTCAGGGACACGGAATCCGCCTCACACTTCACTCTTTCTGAGACGCTCCGTTTAACGTTTCCTGAACAGCCTGTGGAGGTCTGATTCTAAGCTGCTTACTTTGTGATCCTAATGGCTTCCAAACTTGTAAAAAAGTACTCCTCTGAGAAGCTCAAATCTGAATAGCAATGAATAGTTGACTTACTAAATCATGTTACTCATTTTTCGATCTTATCCACCAATTATGCAAACATTTGGTTGAAATTCAGCTAGTAAATTTCCATCTTCCCTGTTGTCAATTAGTTGTTCTTGCGAATTAATCATAAGTCACTACATATTAACATTTTTAGCATATGGAATTACAACCCATCATTTTGGGGGCGATTGTTAAATAAGAAAGAAAATAAAGTATGCAGAGAGGAGCATCTTAATAGATGACACACATCGTTTGGGGCAATAATAGAGACTTTAGCCCATCTGTTCTCAATAGCTTGTCTCAAAAAGCTGTACTTTTCTTGGTCATTTAAAAAAAAAATCACCTTCGTCTTTAAGCTACTAATTAAAGTGCTGCTTATTACTTTAAAGCTATCTGTTAAGACGTATCCGCTGACAGCCATTTGTTTTCCCAAGGCCAGGTCACCACATTTGGACAGCTCTGGTGTTGTGTAACAGAAAACTCTGTAACTCGCCTTTAAATTCAACGCTTTTGATCATCCTGCAACACGTAACCAGAATAATTCTGGTACCGGCACCCGGCGGGTTTCTGTCTGCAAGAGTCTGACTTGTAACTCACTTACCCAGATCCCCGGGCTTCCCTGGTGGCTCAGGGGTTAAAGCGCCTGCCTGCAATGCGGGAACCCGGTTTGATCCCTGGGTCGGGAAGATCCTCTGGAGAAGGAAATGGCACCCCCTCCAGTGCTCTTGCCTGGAGACTCCCATGGAGGGAGGAGCCTGGTGGGCTGCACTCCACGGGGTCGCAAAGAGTCGGACACGACTGTGCGACCAACTGCTGACCACTGCCCAGACCCCACGGGGCCTGTCTCCCGAGCCCCCCATTTCTGCTCCAGACAGCAAGGCTGCTGGCAGTGTTTCCACCAACGTTTTGGCTTCAAGAAAACGACCGTTTACTATTAAGAACACGCGTCCTGTGGTTCATCTTTCTTTGGATACACAGGGGGAAGTGGACCTCTTTCCAGCTTACTTTTTGAAGCAGATACAGCCGACATCGTAAGACCCAGACACCCTGCTTGGGAAGAAGGCGCTGCAGAGTCGCACAGATGCCTGTTAATCACGAGAGGCAGACGGCCCTTTCAGGGGAGACAGATCTTAGCAAGCAGGTGGAGGTCAGCATCTCCAGCAGTGAAATGCGTGTGCCCCGTGGACCCTGGACAAGGCGGGCAGGGACACGACAGCCCCCCAGAGCCGCTCCTGCCAAAGACTCAGAACTCGATCCATGCCTCAGGAAGCGTCAGACAAACCGAAGGGAGAAATGTCCCTGAAAATACCTGCCCAGGATTCTGCAGAGGGCGCGGTCACGAAAGGCCGGGGAACAGCCCCGGACGGGTGTGTGGGGTGACCCCACACTCTCGAAAAGCAGAGAGAGACATCCCCGAAAATACCTGCCCAGGACTCTCCAGAGGGCGTGGTCATGAAAGGCTGGGAAGCAGCCCCGGACGGGTGTGTGGGGTGACCCCACACTCTCGCAAAGCGGAATCCTGCAGGGATCCACCGGCGGGAACACGGGAGAAGGTCTGGGTCGGCTGACTGGTGCCCCTGTGTCAGGCCGGGCTGGCTGTCCGCTGCGGCCGACATGCCGTAACTAGCTGGGAGCTAGGTGGAGGGTAAGGGGAGCTCTCTGGGCTAGTTTCACAGTCTTTCGAGACTCTGAAATCGTTTTAAAATGTGAAGCTAAAAAAGGAGCCTCTGTGTGCTCGCCTGCCTGTGTGCAGACCCCCCGCCCCCTCCCACCCCCGTGCGTGCTGCCCTAACCCGCTTCTTCCAGCCGCAGACGCTGCCCACGCGATCCCACGCTGCCCGGGACAAAGGCAGGCATTTCAGCACGATGCCCGTTCCTCTTTGTATGTCGGCTCTTTGAACCACAGCTGGAAGCTCTTCCTCCGTGGGGTTGGACTAAAATCGCTGCTAAATCTGAAAGCTCAAAAGAGGCTTCTGGAACCTTATCAAGTATTTAGTGGAATTTTATAACGTACTATGTTTAGCATCTTTTAAATGGTGGGGGAAGAAATGGCATTTGTTTCCTGCGTTTGATTCGTCTCCATTTTCACGTGTTTGATCCCTGTCTCTCATCATGATAATTTTAACTATTATGAGCCAATGTGGCAAGACACAGCCTGCACTTAGGAGAGGGTTACCTTGGAGGGTAGGAGGGGAAGGTGAATCCATCACTCCGACCCTCCTGGTCACTGTGGGTCCGGGGGCCTCGCTGGGCCGGAGCAAGTGTCCAGCTGGACCTGCGGCGGCGCCCACCCGCCGAGCTGGGGCCGCAGCTCGTCCCGTCTGTTCCGTCGCCGGGGCCGTCAGCCCGCGACTCCGAGTGCTGCACCAAGCCGCTGGGTCGGGTCCGGCTCTGCGGCCCCACGGACGGCAGCCCGCCAGCCTCCCTGTTCTCCACTGTCTCCCGAGTCTGCGCAGACTCATGACCGTTGAGCTGGTGATGCCATCCAACCACCCCATTCCATCCCTGGCTCCTCCTCCTGCCCTCAATCTTTCCCAGCATCAGAGTGTTTTCCAATGACTTGGCTCTTCACGTCAGGTGGACACAATATTGGAGCTTGCAACGATGTTTTCCTTAAAACCAGATAATTTGCAAATCCAGTAAGAGGCCCATGCAGGGTATTTATGATTCTGAATGAGCCTCCAGGGAGTCACTGTCACCTTCTAGTGAGACCTCCCAGCCAGGCCCCCCGAAGCATGCCACAGTGACACCTCCCCCAGAGGCCAACTCAGTGAGGGCCCCAGCGCCACCCTGAATATTTCAGTTAGAGGAAAATAAACATTGGCAGAAATCTGGAATTTTTTCGCCCCCCTGCCCAAAGCTGTGCTGTCCGATAAAGTAGCTATTTAAGTAAAACTGCAAATTAATGGAAGGTAAGGTGGCTCCGCGGTGAAGAGCCTGGCTGCCAGTGCTGGTTATGTGGGCTTGAGCCGTGGGTCGGGAAAATTCCCCGGAGAAGGAAATGGCAACCCACTAAATGGCAACCCACTCCAGCATTCTTGCCTGGGGAATCCCACGGACAGAGGAACCTGGAGGGCTACAGTCCCCGGGGCCGCACCGAGCTGGACACGACTGAGCGACTAACCAGAGTGATAGATAAACTGTGGCCTCGCGTCTTCAAGGTGCCCAGTGCACCGGGGCCACACTGCGGAGCAGAGGGAGGACACGGCCGTTCTCCTGAGTGCACTGCCCCACGGGCTCAGGCCTCAGAGGCGCGCCAGTGACCCCGGGCCTGGACCTGCCGGGGACGGACGGGCGGTGGGCACAGGCTGGAGCCCGCCTGGGCTGGGGGTCCTCCCTGCCCCCTTTCCCTCGTTGTCCCACCCCCGCAGCTGCCAGGCCCTGTGCCCCCGCTGGAGTGTGGGAGCCTGAGCCCCTTCCCGACCCCACTGGGCGTCAGCGTGTGCCTAGCAAGGTCTGAAAAGACCCACGGCGTCCTTGAGACTCACTCTCCGTAAATCAAGCAAAATAAGCCGCTCAGGCTGCCCCATCAGAGCGAGTATACTGGTCCTGTGGTTCATTATGGAGCAGACTGCTTGTTAAGGGCTCAGAAGAGTCCAGCTCTGGCTGAAAACTCTGCAGAAGGTATCACCGCGTCCACGTGCTGGCTGGTGACAGTGTCAGCTGGCACGGCTGCAGGTGGGGGCCTGGCAGGAGAGGTGGGCAGGGACAGGCAGCCAAGGGTGGGGGCGAGGGAGGCCAGAGGCAGTGCCGCTGGCGGCTTGGACAGGAGCTGGCCCCCCAGGCAGGTTTTCAGGGGCCTGAGAGGGCTGAGCTGTCCCACACAGGCCTGAATTTGCAGCATAAATTACCGTCTGCCTGGGCAAGGAGGCACACGCCACTTTCCAAAACTGGAAAAGCTCCATCAGTGGGCCGAGCCACCAGCCAGCTGCCCAATCCCCGTAGCCAGTGGAGAGAGAAAGTCCTTTCCTGGAGGAGCGTCCTGCTCCGAGGATCCAGGAGAGGAGACTCGGGGCGCCCGGCCTCTGCTGGTCCAGCCACGACAGGAGGTCGAGGAGACCCGTGACGAGGTGGTCGTGGTTCAGGAGGACAGTCTCCCCGCCCACTCACCACCAGGGACGCTGAAGCCGGAATTCTGCTCATTTTCACTCGCTTCCAAAGGGAGAAAGGATGGCTTGCCGGGAACTGGAGGGCACACAGCTCATCTATAACAGGAAACAGCATCTGCTTTCGCTCAGGGACCAAGTCATATTTTTCAGAGTCCGGCTGAGCAACTGGGTTTTCTTTTACTGGCAACCCCAGCTCGGCGCGTTATGAATCTGAAGCTAACACCTTTCCTTAACGTGCTCCTTCTGCGGATGCGTGGGAAAACAGAAAGGCTTCTATCTCCCGCTCCACGCGGGCCTGACTGCCCTCAGCACAGGCTGGGGTTCCCGCCGGCTCAGAGGAGGCGCCTTCAGGCAGGCCTGCCCGCTCTCCTGGACAGAGCCCGCAGGCCGCCTCCGCCGGCCCTGTGGTGAAAATCCCGGTGGACAGGCTGCGAGAGGTCTCTTCAGTCCAACAAGGGAAGAAATCGGAACTAAGTCACTTAAAAAAAAGAAAGTATCTATTTTTAATTGAGGGATAATTGCTTTACAACATTGCTTTGGATTTTGCCACACACCAACATGAATCAGCCACAGGTATATACAGAATCTAGAACGATGGTACTAAGCTACTTTTCAAACAGGGGTCTACACACACACACACACACACACACACACACACACACACACACACACACAGTGTAATCTGTGGAGCACGTTCACCTTGCGGGTACACCTGATGACTTTTTCCTGTGCGTCGCACAAGGTCAAGCTGTCAAACATTCTCAGCACCAGAAATTTTCCCTCACACAGCCTCGTGGTTCTGTTACAAATAGAGCTGCTGGGTCCCATCCCACCCCCAGAGGCAGCCCGATTCTGATTTCTGCAGACACAGATTCTTCCCCTGACCCGGGCCCTCGCTGCAGGCAGCTCAGCCCTCAGGACAAGCTCATATCAACCGAGCCGTGACGCGGCGACGGCGGTTTGCTAACCTGTGGCTAGAAATGCCGTTTTCCCAGGGACTCATTCCTGCAGGCCAAGTCACGCTCTTGCCAGTTGCCTTCCTGAGACGCTGGTCCCAGGGGCGAGAGCTGGGAGCCCTGCTCACCGTTCTTGCTGTGAACGTCCAGGCCCAGGACTCCTTAGAAATGCGGTAAACCCGACGCCAGCGTGGAAAGGAGGGGCGACACCCGGTGCGGAGCAGGACACTGAGCGCCGGAACTCCACGGGGAAATGGCCTTGAGAAAGCGTCGCAGACTCCACGGAGCTAAGCGAGCGCCACCCCCGGGCCAGCAAGCCTGTTTCTATCACGCCCAAGAGACGGACGTCTGCCCGCCAAGGTCCGGTGCTGAAACAGTCCCAGTAGGTTCACTTGTAAGAGCTCACCCTGGAAGTTACCCGGAGGCCCACCTGGGGGAGGACGGGCGCGGGTAACAAAGTGCCGTCCACCGGTGGGGTGGGCGCGGACAGGGACGCCTCTGGGAAGTGGCCGAGCCCGGGGGGATTATGAGCAACAGGAGCTCGGACCAGCTTAACTCAGAGTGAGCCTCACCAGGGCCCCCGGGGCCTCGCGGCCGGGATTCTGGGCTTTCACTGACCCGCCCTGGGTTCGATCCCTGGTCGGGGAGCCGAGATTCCACAAGGCACACAGCCAGAAAAAAATGAAAAAGCTCAGAATATTTCTTTTCATGCTTACTGGCCTTCTTCACCCGAAAGGAAGGCCTAGAAAATGAACTCGCGTTCTGTATGAACAGACAAAGGAAGATGGCAATTCTGACCGTCACACACACACACACACACACACACACACAGTGTAATCTGTGGAGCACGTTCACCTTGCGGGTACACCTGATGACTTTTTCCTGTGCGTACGCACAAGGTCAAGCTGTCAAACATTCTCAGCACCAGAAATTTCCCCTCACACAGCCTCGTGGTTCTGTTACAAATAGAGCTGCTGGGTCCCATCCCACCCCCAGAGGCAGCCCGATTCTGATTTCTGCAGACACAGATTCTTCCCCTGACCCGGGCCCTCGCTGCAGGCAGCTCAGCCCTCAGGACAAGCTCATATCAACCGAGCCGTGACGCGGCGACGGCGGTTTGCTAACCTGTGGCTAGAAATGCCGTTTTCCCAGGGACTCATTCCTGCAGGCCAAGTCACGCTCTTGCCAGTTGCCTTCCTGAGACGCTGGTCCCAGGGGCGAGAGCTGGGAGCCCTGCTCACCGTTCTTGCTGTGAACGTCCAGGCCCAGGACTCCTTAGAAATGCGGTAAACCCGACGCCAGCGTGGAAAGGAGGGGCGACACCCGGTGCGGAGCAGGACACTGAGCGCCGGAACTCCACGGGGAAATGGCCTTGAGAAAGCGTCGCAGACTCCACGGAGCTAAGCGAGCGCCACCCCCGGGCCAGCAAGCCTGTTTCTATCACGCCCAAGAGACGGACGTCTGCCCGCCAAGGTCCGGTGCTGAAACAGTCCCAGTAGGTTCACTTGTAAGAGCTCACCCTGGAAGTTACCCGGAGGCCCACCTGGGGGAGGACGGGCGCGGGTAACAAAGTGCCGTCCACCGGTGGGGTGGGCGCGGACAGGGACGCCTCTGGGAAGTGGCCGAGCCCGGGGGGATTATGAGCAACAGGAGCTCGGACCAGCTTAACTCAGAGTGAGCCTCACCAGGGCCCCCGGGGCCTCGCGGCCGGGATTCTGGGCTTTCACTGACCCGCCCTGGGTTCGATCCCTGGTCGGGGAGCCGAGATTCCACAAGGCACACAGCCAGAAAAAAATGAAAAAGCTCAGAATATTTCTTTTCATGCTTACTGGCCTTCTTCACCCGAAAGGAAGGCCTAGAAAATGAACTCGCGTTCTGTATGAACAGACAAAGGAAGATGGCAATTCTGACCGGCCTCCGCACAGACAAAGGAAGATGGCAATTCTGACCGGCCTCCGCACAGACAAAGGAAGATGGCAATTCTGACCGACCTCCGCAGCCACTGAGGTGCTTTCACAGGCGCACAAACTCTTCGCGGTCAACAGAATCACGGACAAGGGGAGCCCTCTCGGGGCTGATTTCCCAAATCGATGACTGCTAATTCGAATCGGAACTTATACCAGTGGTGACCAAGCTGTGTGTCGGGGAACCCTGAGGGGGCACCACAGTCCCCGGTGTGCGCCGAGACGCTTGGTATTTCCAAGGATTACGCAATAAATAAAGTGCCGGGGACGACGAGCTCGGCGGGGGCCATGACTTCCAGCCGGCTTGCAGGGCTCCGAGCCTTCGTGGAGCTGGGGCTTCCTTCAAACGCTGAGCTGAGACGCAGGAACCAGGAGGACTAATGCACAGACGAGGCGGGGGCGGCTGTGCCCAGCGGGCTGAGGTCAGAGCCGCCACGCGGACGGCCAGGGCTGCTCGCCCCAGCTGGGGCCGCCGCTCGTGTGAGGATGCCGGGATGCTGGCTTTAATCTCGGGATATTGGCATTATTTTCTCAAACAGTTATCTAGTTGTGAGGATGCGACTCGGCTCAGACTGTAAAGCGCCTGTCTACAATGTGAGAGACCTGGGTTTGACCCCTGGGTCGGGAAGATTCCCTGGAGAAGGAAATGGCGACCCACTCCAGTACTCTTGCCGGGAGAATCCCATGGACAGAGGAGCCTGGTGCAGGCTATAGTCCATGAGGTCGCAGAGTCGGGCACGACTGAGCGACTCCACTTCACCTAATAAACTGTGTTGTCAGGTATTTCCCGTGGCCCTGACTGGGGCCCTGAGCCGGGGTCCAGGAGCGGCGGCGGCCCTGCCCCGAGGCTGCCCGGGGAGGCGCACACAGGCCCTGCTGTCTTTGGGAGATTCTCCGCCGTCCAGCCCAAGCTGAGTGGCTGGTCAAGCTTTAGCTCTCATCATCCCCCCCGAGAATATACACTTTAAAGTGTTATTGAAGGAAAACACCCGTTCACAGTGCTCACTCCACAGTGACCCTCAGAACCCGCCTGGGCGTCTGTCCCTCAGCTAGGAGCTGGCTGCCCCAGGCCGGTCAGTAAAGGGAAAATCTCTTTTGCTACGCAGTGAGTTTGTCTTATTTTTGTTGTTGCAAAATTAGAGCCTTCAGAAGACAAAAGCTGAGGAGCAGGGTTGTCAATGAAAAGCAAACAAAAGCAGAGAGCACCCCACTCAGCGAGAGCATCCCACTCAGTGAGAGCAAACAAAAGCAGAGAGCACCCCACTCAGCGAGAGCACCCCACTCAGTGAGAGCTCAGCGGGTGAACTGCCGGAGCCGCCTGTGTGCCAGCGTGGTCTCCAATCGAGCTGCCGGGGAGGGGGGGGCAGGCAGTGCTTCCCGGCCACCTCTGACAGCGGACTGCATCTCATCGCAGCCCGAGATCATGGCCGGACCAGCCCACGACGCGGCTCACACGCGCTCCCGCCGGGCGCTGGTGCCCAGCCGGACGGGAGCGCCCTGGTGCCCCCAGGCTCCTCTCTGCACACCCCGCCCCCCGCGGACGCTTGACCCAGAGCCCAGAGCCCAGAGCCCCTGCCTTCCGGACGCCGTCACCTCTCCTCCCCGGCCGTGACTCCCCTCCAGTCCTTGGTGTCCTGGCTTCCGCGTCCACTCCGGGAACCAGGAGTCTTAATCATTTCCACCTCGTGGTGTCTCTGTAAAATCAGATTAACAACTACACTTGAAGCCGTCATTGGCTTTTATTATTCTTAAAATAAATGTCTGGTAAGGGGCTGCTGAGTCAAGTGATGAGACTAGCTTTTTTGGCTTTTGAAAACTTTCCAAGGGAAAAGTTTAAACCAAGTTGCCTCTTTTTTTAGAAAAGGCCAGTTCCCCTGAGTGTTGGAGATTTTAATTTTTGCAAACGTGCTGATCTGAACGGTGCCCACCCAGCCCCAGGTCACCTCGTGGTCTACTGTTCTTAAGGTTAAGCAGAATTCCGGAGCATTTTCCATAATAATTCCAACCCCGGTCTGAATCTGACAGTTTCGCTCACTCTAAGAGCACATCCTCTTCACTGTGGCAGGGCCGCCCTGGTCTGGAGGACCCCAGGGGCTCGTCACCCCGGTTCCCACGGATGCTCCACCTCACCACACCCAGCACACAGCCCCTCAGGTGCTCTGGGGGCAGGGCTGCAGAATTCCAAAGCCCATCTCCTTACCCACCAAGCAAGACGCTCGCAGCTGTGAAGGGAGGGCAGACACAAGCACCCAAAAGGATGCTCCTTCTCCAGAGGCCGAGTCCTAAGAAGACACGGTGAAAAATAAAACTTCACAACAGAGGAAGAGCTTAAAGAAACAACATTCATCACAAAAGAAAAAAATCGCGTTGACAATTTCAAACAGAGACAAGTCTATCTTACTAAAGGAGAGAAAGAGATCCAAATTATTAAATATAAAAGGAAAAAGTAAGTTCAGTTCAGAGGAAGGAAAAGCACAATATAATATACAGAGAAATAGAAACAGACACCCTGGGGGCGTCCCAGGCGGCTCAGTGGTGAAGAATCCTCCTGCAAGGTCGGGGATGCACATTCCATCCCTGGGTCAGAACGTCCCCCAAAGAGGAAATGGCACCCACTCCAGTGCTCTTGCCTGGAGAATCCCATGGACAGAGGAGCCTGGCGGGCTGCAGTCCATGGGGCTGTAAAGAGTCGGACACATCCTTAGCGACTAAACCACCACACCACCACCGTTACAAAAGAAAGAAAGGAGACACTTTGTAATAAAGAGCCAAAAATTAAGGAATTGTATGAAATAAATGAGGAAATGTTGGGACATGAAGTGAAAAGAGTGGCCTTGCCTGTGGAATATTTTAGTGTCTGAAATTGAATAGCCTGTAGAATTAAACGTCCTTAACAAGCGGAGCGAACACAGGCACCCCACAGAACAGAACCAGAAGCAGGAGGGCAGGGGCCAAGAATCAAAGCGGCGTCCCCGTCTGGAGTGGGAGCCGAGGCCGAGCGGCCGCACACGCCGGGCGGGGAGGTGCTCGTCTTTTATTTGGGGGGAGAGTGTGGGGAGAACCGGTATGAACTCTTCTCCGAAGGTTTGGTGGAACTGGGGGTGAGTCAGGCTGAAAAGTGAAGTGTTAGTAGCTCAGTCGTGTCTGACTCTCCTACCCTATAGACTGTAGAGGGGAAACAAAATCTCCTCACTAAGAGCTCAGGGCAAAATCCCCCGGACAGGAAGGGGGCAGGGCAGCTCAGTCAGAGGTAATCTAGGCGGAAAGTCCCGAGGCTCTGTTCCGAGGGTAAAAATTCACGAGGTGTAGCTACAATGTTTGCTCAACGCTTGAAAAAGGGGGCCAAACTCAGAAAAAAAAAAAACACAAACAGGATCTTGCTGCATACGCAAATGTCACAGCCGGTGATAGGGCCTGACTTGCCTGATACCCTATCACGCTTCGCCAGCTGGCCTTGCCCCGCTCCTCCCCTCTGTTCAAAGATAAAAAGCTTCCAAAACGAGGAATCGGGGCTCCCCACCTTCGATTGGCTTGGTGGGGGCCCGGATCCGAATTTGCCAATAAATTCTTTTTTTCTAAACCTCCGACTGGTGGTCTCTATCGGCAGCTAGTCCCTAACATTTGGGGGCTCGTCCGGGATCCCGCTGCCTGGAGACCGCCGGTGGACTAATTCACCTGAAGTCCTGTGCGGCGCCGGTAAGTCAGGCCTGTTTGGTTTTCTGATCTGGTGTTAGTCTGCAGACTCTGTTCTGAGTTGTGTGCGGACAGCGGGATGCTGCCGGGAGGTCCCACACAATTGCCAAATGGAGTGACGACTCCGGGAGGCCTGGATCTGGGTTTCTGGTTCTAAAACTGTCTGTCTGGTTATTTGTTGTCTGTTTTACTGTTACCCCTTTTTTCCTGATTATCGAAATCTGCCTCTCCCTCCCGGCCAGGATGGGACAAGGCAGTTCGAGTGGCCCGTTGAGCCCACTCGAGTGTTTAATTGAAAATTTCAATGACTTTAAGCGACAGGCTAGGGGCTGTGGGGTATCTGTGTGCGCCCTTGACCTGAGGAAACTCTGTGAGCTCGACTGGCCCACTTTTGGAGTGGGCCGGTCGAGCAAGGGCTCTCTCGACTTGGCTGCGGCCAGGCGTGTTCAACGCGTGTGTTATGGGAATCCAGGCCATCCAGATCAAGTCCCTTATATTGATGTATGGGTTGAAATTATTTGGGATGAGCCATCATACTTGAAAAAATGTGGATGTTTGGAACCTGCTAAATTGGGAGG
>SJYC01026122.1:0-31247 GCA_006408675.1 Madoqua kirkii
CTAATTAGTTCCTTTCGCAGCTGGAGCAGCGGCGCCCGGCCGCGGGGCCACCTCGGCGCCGCCTCCCTAACCGCCCCCTCCAGTGATCAGGGAATCGCACGACCCTGCGGTAGCAGGGCGCTGGTGGGGTCACCTCGCGACTAGCGGGAAACTGGGCCGGGGCTTCTGCAGCCAGGCTCCGCGTGGCACCCGCTGGGCACTGACCCTCTCTGGGCTCCGCGCTGCCTAAGAAACTTGCCTCTGCTCTCGGCGAGGCGGGTCCCTGCCCTTATCCGGAAAACAAACACCGAATGTCCACCCGCCCACCCCCAAAAATCAATGCGGTGATGGCTGGCTAGCCGGCCCCCAGGGAGGTGATTGCCGTGCCAGTCCCGGGGTTCTGGCGCGGGTACGTCCCTCTCAGGGCCTCTGAGGCCCAAGAGAGGTGACACTAGCTCTCGCCTGCCCTCCTTCATCCAACCCGGGAACAAAGAGCAGAGCCCGAGCCCAGAACTGGCCACCCGCCTGTCTGTGAGGGGTGAAAGGGGACACTTCCAGGTTGATCACGGTCAAAGCAGGGAGGGTCACAGGCGTCTTACTCTTGGATGGATGGGGACAGCCTGGGGTGGGGGAGTGCTGGGAGCTGTGGGTTCTGGGGGCTGATCCTTCCTCCTTTTCTAGGAGTGACGAGTTTTGGTCTCCTGGCTTTGCTCTGGCTCCATCAGCATGAACCCTTGTTCTCAGGGCAGGACCAGTAGCAGGAAGTAGGGGGCTGGCTTAGGGTAGGGTCTCTGGGGACTGGGTCTGCTGATTCAGTTGGTGCTGGAGTCCAGCCTCACCCTGGGAGACTAACTCCTTTTGGGGTCCTCCCTCTTTCTGAGCTGAGGCAGTGTCTACTGCAAGTCTCCAAAATGAGGTGACCCATGGTTCCTCCCTGGTTCCCCTCTGGCGGGACCTGGGGTGGGGTGGGGTGCAGTAGGCAGGTGCCAAAGGACGTTACTTGAGCAGTGTTGCCGTTGAGAGTCAGTGTCAGTCTGAATTCCCAGTTCCCAAACCATTCTGCCCTTGTGGTCTCCTCCTAGAGATCGGGTGGGGGACGGGGGACAGGCTGTGGGGAGGCCTGTGGCCCTAGGCCAGCTGAAGGACCAGGCCACCAGCCCTTCCTGGCTCCTGAATTCTTAATCAGCATAAATATTTACTTCCTTCCTCCCTTTCCAGGCTCCCAGCACAGAGGAGCTTCAGGGAGGTTGGACTGGGCCTGTGTCTAAAAATAAACAGGTGGAGGGACAAGCAGATAGACAGACAGACATCACTGGGGGGGTGGGTCAGGCAGAGGGCAGCTCCCTGCCCAGACAGAGGAAGAGTGGAGGGGCCCAGGTCCACTGATCACTGTCACCCACCGACCTGCCTGTCTAGGACTGGAGCTCCTAAGGGGACAAGGTGGCAGTGTGGTCCCAGCCCCCGGTGTCACTGAGAACTCCCCACCTATGCATGCCCTGCGTGCGGGTTCATCCAGACATCTGCCAGCTCCCACCTGATGGAGAAACAAGTCAAGTCACAGATTTCGGTCCCAAGGCCAAGTGCAACCACCAATACTGTGATAATAAAGTCCCCTCCCCAGGCTCAGAGACTCCAGCTTTGTTTTGCCATGTGCTGGGGTCTTGGGATGTGTCCTCAGAAGCAGAGGGCCCTAAGTGAGGACTTTGTGACCTGTGTGCACACAGGGTCTTGTCTGGGAGGTGGATGAGAGGAAGCTTGGAGCTGGTGCAAGGCTGGTTCAGTGTTGCCTCAGGGCTTGTCCTGGAGAAGATGACTGGGAACATGGGTCCCCATCCTGCTCTATGGAATCTCCAGGCAGCTCAGCAAGCACACATACTAGTGAAATATACAAAGTCTTTTACCTCGTGGTGGTCTTGGGAATGTTCTGTATAAAATTGTGAAGAGCTGGAGTTGGTGAACGGCAGGGATTATCTCTTTGGCAGATAGATTGTCAGGATACAATCATCTCAATGAACAAACACAAGGAAACAGCATTTCCCAGCATGTGAAGTTTGCTGCCGTGAAAAATGATGTTGGATTTTGGAATGAAGAGTTGACCTTGCTCTTGGGTTTTTTTTCACATGTGAAGAATGTTATGCCATTGAGAAATTCTAAGAAAGTGGTGAAAATGTACCAATCAAAATAAGAGTATCATCACTATTAAAAAAATTATGTATGTATGTGTTTTACTAACCACTAGACAGCTGATCACTTTTCCCTATCCTGGCCATGGCTGGGCCATAGTCCCCAGCTGCCCCCTGGTGGTAGCCCAGAGCCTCTGGCTCCCCAGCTGGTGGGGCCCTCCGCCCTGGAATGCAAGGCCACCCGTCTGTCTGCCCAACCCTAGGGACCAGGCTGTGCTTTGCAAGGCTTGCCTGGGACAGGCTCTGGGCCTCATTCTCTTGGAGTTTCCTACGGGGCTGCCTAGAGGGGTTGGCCCAGTGGTCAGTAGCTAGGCCCTTTGAGGGCTATCTGGGAGGACACCCATTGCCCTTCTGGCCTGGTTCTGGGTCTTCTGGCTCAAATCAGGCATGTGTCCCAGGCATCACCTCCTACCCAGTCAGAAATGACCTTTGGGACTTGCCCGGCCAGTTCCAGGGAGAAGATCTGGCCTTGAATCTGAAGGCTGTGCGACTGCCTAGCTCTGCAGCTTGAGGCCATCACTACAGCTCGGTTCATGGCTGGCTTGGACCCTGTGAGCTTTGCTTCCCAGAAAGCCTCACAGGAGATGAATGCGTTAGAT
Source organism: Madoqua kirkii (assembly GCA_006408675.1). NCBI lineage: Eukaryota > Metazoa > Chordata > Mammalia > Artiodactyla > Bovidae > Madoqua > Madoqua kirkii. Next base: position 2,762 of record SJYC01026122.1, read on the forward strand.
CCAGGTCGGTGGTTGGCTCTCTCTGATATACCTGCTGTCCGGCCATCGAGGGGGTTTCTGTGCCCGTGAGACAGCCTTCACACTGCCCCGCGCACACTGCCTCTCTGCTCCTTTGGGCTTCAGTGAGTGCAGCCTGAGGATGAGTCTGGGGTCCCAGTGTCACAGCACAGCTCCTGCTCGCTCTCAGGTTCCTGCCTGAATACCAGCTTCGGACCCCTCGCTGCCTGCTGCCGCCCCCACCCCCCAGCCCCCACCACCATGCACTCCTTGGACGAGCCGCTCGACCTGAAGCTGAGCATCACCAAGCTCCGGGCGGCGAGAGAGAAGCGGGAGAGGACGCTGAGCGCAGCCCGGCACCGAGCCCTGCACAGGGAACTCGGTCTGGCAGACGACAGCCCCACGCCTGGCTCCCCGGGCTCCCCGCCATCAGGTACTGCACGCCCGGGGCAGAGCAGCGATCTCGGAGCCCTGGCAATAGGAAAAACGTCCCCTGATGGGCTCTCCTGGGCGCAGCTGCAGCCCCTCACAGCCTCACTTAGGGTGCTCCCCACCCTGACACTGTCTACTCACCCTCCCAGCAGTTCATCTCTGCATGTTCATCACTGTCCCTGGGAGGAGGGGACTGACCAGCTCAGCTCCCGTAGCTGGCTCAGCAGAGCTAGTACAGACAGGCCTCTGGGTGGATTTGGGGGAGCTTTAAGGGGCAGCAGGGGATGCTCAGGTAGTAACAGAAGGCCTTGTGGCCCTGTGTCTGGACTCTGAGGTGATGTGGTTGGCCAGCCAGGCAGACGGGGGATCAAGCCCAGCGGGTGCTTCTCTGGATCGAGGGGGATTACGTGAAGCTCAGGTCTTCCACTCCATTTCTGAATGTGGACCCTGAAAACCGGATCTACCATATCTGAGCTGGGCCACCCAGCCCAAACCTTTCATGTTACAGAAGGGAGCACTGAGGCAGAAAGGGACTGGGGGGAAAGTGAGTAAAGTCCTTACCTGACATTGTGATGGGAGCCAGGCACCCTGGATTCAAGTTCCTGTTAGTTACTTACCCTGTGTGCCAGCCCACCCCCATCTGAAGAATGAGTACTTCCTGTCTTAACCGATGGCCAGGCTCCCACCTTGGCAATCGTCACACCTGTTGGCTGTGGAGGCTCTGATTGCTGGCTTCCGGGGTGGCCGGAGATGGGGGTGCCATGGCTGGCATCTGCTCCAAGTCACAGCAGAGGAGTCATGGGCTGAGGGCCTGGCCCGTCAGGACTCCTGGCTCCAGTATCCCCAAATCCTGCCTTTGCCCTAGGCTTCCTGCTGAACCCCAAGTTCCCCGAGAAGGTGGAGGGACGCTTTTCGGCAGCCCCCCTGGTAGACCTCAGCTTGTCGCCGCCGTCTGGGCTGGACTCCCCCAACGGCAGCAGCTCGCTGTCCCCCGAGCGCCAGGGCAACGGGGACCTGCCCACAGCGCCCACTGGCCCGGTAAGGGGAAGATGCGTGTTCTCCAGACGGTGCACTTACCTCCTGGGGCCACTGTTACAAAGGACCACAAACTGTGCGGTTTAAAGTGGCAGAATGTATTCTGGAAGCTGAAGTCTAGAATCACCATGCTGATGGGGCTGTGTGCCCTCCCAAGGCTCTGGAGGGCTCTTCCCTGGCCGCTTCTGGCTTCTGGCAGCTCCAGGCGCCCCTTGCCTTGTGGCCGCGTCACGCCAGGCTCTCTGCCTCTGTCATCACATGGCCTTTCCTTTGTGTGTGTCTCTCCTCTCTTGTGGAGATACTGGTCGCTGGGTTTAGGGTCCCCAGCCAGCCTGACTTCTAAACTTACATCTGCACAGATTCTTTCCACAGAGGTCCTGTGCACAGGTACCAGAAGTTGGGTCTGGGACATGTCCTGCGTGGGGCAATGCTCAGCCCCTGGACAGAGGGAGATGGGCCAGGCGGGCAAAGGTCTGGGCCAGTGGGCCCGTGGGCAGCTGCTGACCCGCTCTGCCCCCCGCCTCCCCCAGGACCTCCAGCCTCTGCGCTACCTGGACGGTGTCCCCAGCTCCTTCCAATTCTTCCTGCCGCTGGGCTCTGGCGGTGCCCTGCATCTGCCTGCTTCCTCCTTCCTCACCCCGCCCAAGGACAAGTGCCTCTCGCCAGAGCTGCCCCTGCCCAAGCAGCTGGTGTGTCGCTGGGCCAAGGTGAGCGGGGAGCCGGGCGGGGCAAGGTCTGGGGCTGTCTCTTATACACATCTGGTTTAGGGTCCCCAGCCAGCCTGACTTCTAATAAGATGCTTATCCACATTCGCACACACACCAACGAGAAGCCGCACCGCTGTCCCACCTGCAGCAAGAGCTTCTCCCGCCTGGAGAACCTGAAGATCCACAACCGCTCACACACAGGTGAGGGCCCCCGGCAGCCAGGGGATGGGCGCACACCCCACTCTGTGTCCGTCCCTTCCCAAGCACCACATGCTGGGGGGTGTCCTGTCCTGTTGGGGGGAGACCCGCCCCACCCGCTCTTGGGGCACAGACGCGTCATCCTGCGTCGCGCTCTGCACTGTGTTCGTGTGGTTGTCGACTCGTTCCCCCTCTGACTCCACTCTGTGTCCGTCCCTTCCCAAGCACCACATGCTGGGGGGTGTCCTGTCCTGTTGGGGGGAGACCCGCCCCACCCGCTCTCAGGGCACAGACGCGTCATCCTGCGTCGCGCTCTGCACTGTGTTCGTGTGGTTGTCGACTCGTTCCCCCTCTGACTGTGGCGTGTCTGCTCGCCCCTCACGGGACCCTGGCACGCACAGTAGGGCCAGCACTGGCCGGCAAAACCACACGCCTAATTTTAAATTTCCTAATCACCCTAACCGGAAAAAAAAAAAGTACAAATAGACAGTGAGATGAGTTATTGAAACAATGATACATTTTCTTGAGCTCAGTATATTCAAAATGCAATCGTTTTAATATTAAAACATTAATGGGACACTGAAATTCTTTTCCCACAAAGTCTGCGGACTCCAGGGTGTATTTTATTTATTTGACTGCCTTGGGTCTTGGCTACATTGTGAGAGATCGTTCGTTGTCAGCGCACAGACTCTGTGGCACGCAGGCTTAGTTGCTCTGAGGCATGTAGGAATCTTAGTTCCCCGACCAGGGATTGAAACCATGTCCCCTGCATAGCAAGGTGGTTCTTAACCACTGGACCACCAGGGAAGTCCCTCTGGTATATATTTTATACTCCAGGTACTTTCAAACGCTCACAGCCTTGGGGTTCTGGCCAGCCCTGGTCGGCAGGGACAGCCCTTTTAGTAAATCTGGAGCCACTGATCAAAGTGAAGTGAAAGTGTTAGTCACGCAGTCGGGGCCAACTCTGGGACCCCCATGGGGACTGAGGGACTGTAGCCCACCAGGCTCCTTTGTTCATGGGATTTTTCCAGACAAGAATACTGGATTGGGTTGCCATGCCCTTCTTTGGGGGATCTTCCTGACCCAGGGATTGAACCCCTGGTCTCCTGCATTGCAGGCGGATTCTTTTTTGTCTGAGCCACCAGGGAAGCGCTGGTGTAAGCCTGGAGCCACTGCCAAGTCAGGGTCAAGGGCACCCCTGTGCGCTCACTGTGAGCCAGGCACCAGCAGGTTCTGTGTGTCACTACTTGTGAAAGGGGTCACTGTCATCACAGCCTGAAGCATAGGCCCAAGGCCGAGGGTACATACAGCCAGGCCACTGGAGTCAGAGCTTGTGTAGGTGCTGGGGACACGGCTGCCCCAAATCAAACAGCCTGTGGTCTCGAGGAGGTCTCTGTCGGGGTGAGTGGGTGGGCGGGGCTGGCCTGGGCTGGCGGAAGACCCTCATGCAGGCCCTGCCCCGCTCCGCAGGCGAGAAGCCATATGTGTGCCCCTACGAGGGCTGCAACAAGCGCTACTCCAACTCCAGCGACCGCTTCAAGCACACGCGCACCCACTACGTGGACAAGCCCTACTACTGCAAGATGCCCGGCTGCCACAAGCGCTACACGGACCCCAGCTCGCTGCGCAAGCACATCAAGGCCCACGGCCACTTTGTGTCCCACGAGCAGCACGAGCTCCTGCAGCTCCGCCCGCCCACCAAGCCCCCACTGCCAGCCCCCGATGGCAGCCCCTATGCCAGTGGGGCTCAGATCATCATCCCCAACCCCGCCGCCCTCTTCGGCGGCCCTGGCTTGCCCGGCCTGCCCCTGCCCCTGGCCCCCGGCCCCCTGGACCTCAGTGCCCTGGCCTGTGGCAACGGTGGGGGTGCCGGGAGTGCGGGGGGCATGGGCCCTGGGCTGCCTGGCCCCGTCCTGCCCCTCAACCTGGCCAAGAACCCGCTGCTGCCCTCACCCTTTGGGGCCGGTGGACTGGGCCTGCCCGTGGTCTCCCTCCTCGCTGGCTCCGCTGGCGGCAAGGCTGAGGGGGAGAAGGGGCGTGGGGCTGTGCCGGCAAGGGCCCTGAGCTCGGAGGGCCGCAAGACCCCCCTCGAGAGGACTGAGGGCAGCCGCTCCCGGCCGAGCCCCGATGGCCTGCCCTTGCTGCCGGGTACTGTGCTGGACCTGTCCACGGGCGTCAACTCGGCCGCCAGCAGCCCAGAGGCGCTGGCCCCCGGCTGGGTGGTCATCCCGCCAGGCTCCGTGCTGCTCAAACCAGCCGTGGTGAACTGAATCCGCTCGGTGGACACTGACCACCTGCAGTCCAGTCAGCAGCTCCCAGCCCTGCCTGCCTGCCCGCCCCTGACGACGAACAGAAACTCTTCTGCGAAATAGCAATAATGTCCTCCTGCCCTGGGGGCGCCCCTGGGCAGCAAGGATGGTGCTAGAAGGGCATGGTGGGCACCCGGGCTCCTGAGGGGGGGAACCAAGTTTGCCAGCCGGCGGAGAGCCGTGCTCCTGGGAGCTGAGGCCTGGTTCACCTCCAGCCCACACCTGCCCGGCCCCCACCCACTCTGGTTGTCTCCCTCATCCCGTGGCCAGCTGGGCAGGTCACTCTCTCTCCCTTGCCCACTTGCCAGCCTTGACCGAGCAGTGGGGGTGGGGCTGGGGGTGGCTTCGGTCCTCCCCGCTGGCATCAGGCTCCCACCTACCCCCTTCAGTGGTGAGCTGAGATTGAAGTCTTACCCCATCCTGCTTAACTCATGGGCCCCTGCTCTGGAGGCTCCTGACCCCTCTCCCTCTGGTCCACCCTCCAGAGGGAAGCAAGACAGACGCAGGCCGCAGCTAAGCCACAGCAAGAAGCCACCTCCTCCCATGACAAGGCGCCTCCCGGCTGAGGGAGGGAGGCCCGCTTGACCAGCTGCCCCCACTGCCTGCCGTCTGCAGTGGCCAACACGCTGCCTGAGGCGAGGGTCCCTGCTCTGGGCTGGCTGGCCTCTTGTCTCCCCCTGCATCCCTCTGCTTTCAGAGAGCCCTGAGTCAGGAGAGGTGCTCAGCTCAGGGAACAGGTGGGCCTGGGCCGGGCCTGGCCTGGGACCCTGCACCCGGGGACGGGGGAGGCCTGCAGGGCAGTTAGAGTGGGGAGGCTGGCTAGGGACAACCCCAGGCTAAGACACAGCTTCTATTCTGGGGGCGCCAAGGCAAAGCTGGTGCAGGGGAGGGGGCTCCAGGCCAGTGCTGGGCATGGGAGCGTCCCAGTGGCCACGGACAGACGGATGGACGAAGGACCTGGGCTCGACAAGAGGTGAGGGGCAGCGAGGCAGCCACGGAGGCTGTGGGGGCAGGGGAAGCCAGAGGGGAGAGCTGGCCCTGTGGCCTGCTTCCTTTGGCTTCTCTGAACTGAGCCCCTGCCCTCCAGGGACTAGGGGAGCCCAGGCCGCGGGACCTCCACATGCCCCTGCAGCCCACGCTGCTCCCCAGTCCAGGGGCCAGGCTCTCCCCACCAGACCCTGACAGGGCAGCAGCTCCTCTCTCGCCCCACCCTGGGCCCTTGTGCTCCCTCCCGTTGGGGGCCCAGCTTCAGTCTGGGGGGTCCTGGCCTTGGCCCTGTCCTAGGCTGCACTCTCCACGTCCCAGCTGCAGGACGGGGGAGCTGTGGGGGACCCTTGGCCCCCGTGCAGCTCCGAGGTCTCCCTGCTGCTTCTCTGCTCACCCGCCCTTTCCTGGACCGCCCTTCTATCCCAGAGGGGTCACCCTGACCCGGCCCACTGACGGGCCCGCAGTGCTGGCTCTGCCCCTTGAAGGGGCCACAAGCAGAGCAGGAGGGAGCTGGTCTCCTTCCCTGCGCCCCACCCCGGACCCAGGCCCCTCACCCCAACAAGGGCCCCAGGCCTTAAGTCCCCTTTGGGGCAAGGGGTTGGACTCAAGCCCCAGGAGCAGAGGAACAGGGCACAGGAAGGCGACATTAGCTCAGCATGTGACTCGGTGATAGACCAGGCCCGAGGGGGCCGGTGTACGTGTCGTTGTTGTCGGTCTGTTGCACATTCCAGGATATCAGTATTCTAACAGGTTCTAAGTGCCTTTCTATCGTAGCTTGTTTTTCCTCCTCTTGGCTCCATTGCTGTTAGCATAGAGTTTAAAAAAAGAAAAGAGAGATAAGCTAATGACTATAACAATATATTCCTCCATGTGAGAGGAAGTTTATAAAGAAATAAAAGTGAGTTACAAACATGCTTTGTCTTAGATGTGCCAGGAGCTGGGCCTCACACGGGAGACCACCTCTGGCCATCCGTGCCTGGCTCTGGGGTCCCCCACCCAGGCCTAGGCCGTTCCAGGGCTTCCTCCCAACCCTGTGGGTGCCACAAGCTCTCTGCTGCTGGGAGCTGGATGGGACAGGCGGTGCTGAGATGGAAGGTTCTGGACCACATGTCGTGGGTTCAGCCACACCCGCCACGAGCACCTTGGCTCTGGGAGGCGCTGGGCTCCCTGGCCTCCTCGGGGCCATCAGGCTGGCAAAAGGCTCCTCTTCCTCAGCTGTATCCTAGAGCTGACTCCCCAGATTACTGAGGGGCTACCACTGCACCCAGCTTAGGAAAGGGAGGCCTGTGGCAGAGCCGGGGCCTGTCCACAGTGGGGTGAGCAGGGCCAACCTGAGGGCGTCGAGGGAGTGGCCCCTCTGTCTGGTACGTGATGGCGCGACCACTGGTCGCCTGCCCTGGCCCCGCCAGGTGTCAGAAGCCCGACCATGGGCAGGCGAACACCACCACCTCCCCTCCCTGCACAGCCCCACAGCTGGCAGGAAGAGCGGCCTGCCTCTGGAATCTGGACATGCATACTCAAGAAATGCGGAAAAGACATTTATTACTGAGCTATAAATTAGAGGCGGGCGGGCGGGAGGAACCAAGTGGTCACGTTTTAGGCGGCTGCTGTCTCTCCCTGTCCTCCTGGGCCTGGATTCTGAGTTCCTCCTCAAGACGCTCCTTCGCTCGGACCACCTGGGGAAGGGGGTCACAAACAGTTAGGCTGGGCGCCCTCTCCCTCCCCAGGTCCTGCTCTGGCTTCCTGGAGGGCCGTGGGCAGGTCAGGGAGCTGGTTCCAGCACCCCGCCAGCTAGCAGTCCTGGCCCTTCAAGACCATGGCTGCTGGGGGGCCACCATCCAGGGTTGACACAGGGCTCAGGTCGACACAGCCCCACTGGCAACCCTGAGGGACTGGCAGTTCAGGGGGCCCCCTGAGCCCTGGGCACCCTTCTCCTGCCAAGCTCTGAACCGCCCAGAAGTGAGGGACCTCCCAGGCCCGCCCTGCCCCCATGCTCACCTTTGACTGCAGGTAGAAGGAGCCACCCACGGATTTATCGTTCACCTTGAATAGGTGTTCGTAGTTCTGCAGAGGGGAGACGGTGAGTCCCTGGTTACAGAAGCAGGGGAAGCTAGGAGATGACAAAGAAGGAAAGCGAAAGGGCTCGCCCCTCAGCGCGCTCCAACACTGGGAGCTGCTAAGGGGTGGAGAAGCGGATAGGAGCCCATGAGACAAGGCCTGTGCCTCCGCCTCTGCAGCCTGCACAGCAACAAATGACGGTGGCCTCCTTGAGTCCCAGCCGGCCACACTCAGGGGCCCCACTCCTGCCCCCTTCCCTCCCCCCACAGCTGGCAGCCTGCCACCCTTTCCCCACTTATGGTCGGCTTATCTCCACACTGGCCGGGGGTGCCTTACCTTCTGGATCTCCTCAGGGCTCAGCTTGGAGACATTGAGAATCTGCTGTGCCTCCTGGAGGCTGAGGCCCGAGAGGTTGGAGGCGGCCGCAGACTGGTGTCCGGCACGTCCCCGGGCGTCTGCCGCTGCTCGGCTGGCTGTGTGAATATGCGGTTGAGAGCCCGGCCCTGGGCCTTCCCAGGGAGCAGCTCATCCCCGCCAGGGGGTGCGGAAGGAGACAGGCAGGGCTGGGGGGCATCTCCTCCAGGAGTGGATTTTGGGGGGTCAGGGGTAGGTAGGCAAGTGAGGACTGGTTTTCCCCACCAGAAGACGGGGCAGGAGCTGGTCAAACCTGGCATCAGGTCTCCAGCCTAGACCAGGAGATGACCCTGTCCCTCGTCTTCCCCACCCTCTCACCCCACGCACGCAACAAGTCGGGGAGCTTAGGCTGCTAGGGTAGCAGAGTGAGGCTGCGGGCAGGGGTGGCAGCCCAGATGAGACCCGGCTGCCCTGTGGTCACTGAGGCCACTGAAGCAGGCCGCCTTGGGTGACCTCTTGATTCAGGAGCCAGTACACTTTTCCTTAAAGGGTCAGAGAATATATTTTAGATTCTGCAGGTCAATTAGTCTGTGTTGCAATTACTGGACTCTGGCTGACTGTTCCAATAAAACTTTATCTGCAAAAACAGGCAGGCAGGCAGGCCAGTGTGCCCACTCCTGGCCAGATGCTCGTGTCAATCAGGTTTCCCTTCTCTGGGAATGTCCCAAGATCAAGCATTGCCCCCTACAGGAAGTGTCCCAGGCTACCCAAGCTGCCAGAACCCAGCCCACAAGGGGTCCCTGCATTCACAGGTGGCCCAGCGTGAGGGAGGGGCCCCCAGCTACAGGGGAAATCTGACCCAAGCAAGATTTCCCAGCCCAGGGAGACAGGAACCCAAGCTTACCTGCAAACTCCTGCCGCAGGGCCCGGGCAAAGCCCTGCCCACCACCTGAGCTCCCATCACAATGATCTGGGCCAGGTACTTGGCCTGTAGGCAAAGAAGGCATCTGTTAGTGGCTGCATTCTCAGGGCCCTGGAGATGAGTGCTGGCCAAGTGGCAAGGCTGCTGGAAGGCTGAGGCAAGGGACCCCAGAGCGGCAGCCACAGGCCACTTCCTCCTAGCACCTGATATAAGCTTCTGCTCTGGGAGGCATCGGAGGCTCACAGGAGAGCCGTCTTGAGTTTTGGGGGACAGGTACCCGAAAGAGTCCTCCAGAATGAGATGGGACTCTCAGCCTTCGGACAAGGCAGAGAGGAGCCAAGGCCACGTGGCCTGGGAGCCAGAACTTGGGGTCGGTCCTGGACTCACCGCCAGCTCTGCATCTGAGCTTGGCAGGTCCAGCCTTCATCTGCTGGTGGTGAGATGCAGGGCCATTCTGATTCTCCTCACATTATTCAAGTCCATTCCATTCGACACAACAAGAGAGCAAAATGCCCTCCACCCTTGGCCCCCGTTCCTCCACCGGCTCACTGCTTCACTCAAACCCCGCCTGAGAGTCAGCGCCAGGGTGTCAGACACACAGGACCCAGCCCTGCGGGAATCCCCACTGCCGTGCAGAGTGGGAGGCTTCCACCCCTGAGACCACGTGGTCCAGTGCCCCACGGAGGCGACTGGGGCATTAAGCAGGACCAGAGGTGGGCACAGTCAATGGAGGGAGGGGAGCCCTCAGGAAGGATGTGGGGACTCTGGGGGGTGAGGGCACTTCTCCTGGGCAAGTAGGATCATGATGGTAACATGGGGGCTTTTTTAGGCAGAGGGACCAGGGGAAGCCCAGACTAGGAGAGTGTAGGGGACGCCTGGGAGCAGCCAAGAGCCTGGGGGACTTGTGAGGCAAGACGAGTAGCATGGCTGAGGCGGGAAACACAGACCTTACTATGACTAGGGATAACACACAGCGCACGCGTGTGAAATGGTACACAGGTGCGCATAAAGGATACTGGCGAGTGCTCACTGCGGGTCACCACGGATCACGTGGCATCTCCAAGTGTCCAACAAAAACTTAGCCAGGGTGTTGAGCACTGTAACGGACACATTCTATTTATTGTGCCATCTGATCCTGACAGCTCGAGACACGGAAACACAGAGTTTAGTGACCAACCTGAGGACACACCGCTGGCACCCAGGAGGAAGATGCGCAGAAAACCCACAGCCCGTGCTCTCAGCTGTGGTGTCCCCAGGCTGCCCACCTCACGTAGGGTCGGCAAGGAGGGCGACTGAACAACAAAAGGGCAGGACCCAACTCAGAGGCTGAAGACGGGCTTGTCAGATCCCAGTGGAACCCGGACTCCAGAACTGGGCTTGCTGGACCTCCCTGATGGGTGAGGTGGGTGTGGTTCCAGGCCAAAGGAGAAGTCAGTTTGGATTTCACAAGCCCCATATTTCACACCAGAAGGCAAAGGTCTGTGAAGACTCGCCAGTGGTCAGAGGAGGGGCGAGGCTGCAGGTGCTGAGGTGAAAAGGCCCAGGAGGATGCGCTTCCGGTGGGAGAGTCTCACCTGGCTTCCTTCCACCCCGGCTTGCCTGAAGCCTCTTCCACGTGGGGCAGGAGGCTCTTGAGATGGACAGCTGGTCCCGCCTGAGGGACAGAGAGGCTGACAGGCCTGGCAGTGGTTCCAAGGATTCCCTTGGCCAGGAACTCCCATCAGGCCTTGGACCTCCTCTCCTGCTGCCACACTTGAGAGCCTGCATCACCACACATCTGCACTGCCCTGTCTGGGGAATAACACAGCCCAATGTGGGACCAGAGCCCTGCAGCTGGCAAAGGATGGCAGGTGGCGTGGTGGGGATGGGGAGCAATCGGGAACATGCTTTGTCCCATATCAAGTGCATCAAGAAGGGAACCTGGACCTGGACAGACTGACGTGCAAAGCTCCCTTCACGGCACAGTTCCTTGGGCTGGTGAGACGAGGAAGCATGGACCCACCCTCTTATCAAGGACACACTGGGATAGAAAGGAGGCTGTCTTTTCCCAGGGTGCCTGCAAACAGCTGCGCACATCACAACCACGCAGGAGGAGATCAGGACCAGGATGTCACATCTGCCAGGGCACATCCAGGTTACGAGCTGTGATGGGCCCCAGTGGGTGCCCAACACATATCTGAATGAACGCGACACTTGACAGGGCTTCCCAATGCGTCCCACTCCCTCTGCTGAAGGAGGGCTCTGGCCTTCCCACAACAGACACACACACACACACAATTCCCCATTTCTGTTGCCGCTGCAGCCAATACAGTCCACCCCCCAGCTCTGTCTGGTTACAAAGGACTTTTCTGGTTTTATCTTCCCTCGCCACTCTCCACCCCACGCACTACAGACACACCCTTTACTCCCTGACTCCAAGATCAGTTCCCCTATTTCTTTACTCCATAGTCTCTGTAGCTCTGAATTCACACATCTCGGGTCACTCTTCTCAATAGGATCTTCACTGAGCTGCACATAGCATTTTCATTACCCCACCCACAACAAACTCCATACCTACTAACCCACTGAATACCCTCCTTCCTATGCCAATATTGTCAAACCTCAACATCCTTCAAGATTTGGCTTGGACACAGCTGGCTGTCCAGTGGTTAAGACATCACACTTTCAATGCAGGGCGTTACAGGTTCAATCCCTGGTTAGGGAACTGAGATCCCAAGTTCCACCAACAAAACTAAAGACAAAGCTCATATCACCCCCAGTTCCTGGAGTGCAACCTTCCTGGGCTCCCCTCATTTCTACCAACCCATTCTGCATTGTCTTTCTTTTCTCATCAATATAATGTCCTATTTTATGGATTCGTTGCCTTTCTCCTTTAAGATACAAACTCCTTGGGGGCCACCTTTTACTCGGTCCCCCAAGGCTGACTGAGTCACATGCAGGAACATCTGTGAGGGACCCAGTTGGAGGGGTAGTGAGGAGTGGTCCTCAGAAAATGGGAGTGACTATTACAAGACAAAAACAACCACTACGTGTGTAGTATCAGTTAAAACCAGGACGAGACACCCCGGAGAAGTCAGAGAGATTCTCGGAGCTCCAGACTATTTACCTCTAAGATGGAGACAATGAGGGCTCTGCTTAAGAATTAAACTAAATGAGAGCCTGGCGCTGAAAAGCTCTCACCTTATCACCGCCAGTTAAGAAGTGGTTTCTCAAACCCACTGCCTCGGTAACGTGGGGAACAATCCTCTATCGGGGATAGACCTCAGGACTCTGCGCTGTTAAAGGTCCCCAGGTGACCTGACTCTGCCAGGGTGGCCCAGATCTGTGGGCTGGCTCGGGATGATACCGCAGATACGCTCAATTATCGGTGTCGCAGGGTCAAGTCCCACTTCTGCCACTTGCTCGTGAAAAGTCCCGCAGCCCGATTAACCAGCTTTCAAATGGGAACAATAATAGGGCGACACCATCAACTAGCTAGGGAATCGAGCAAGGATCCCCTGCACAAGGCTGATGCACGCGGCGACCGCATCTGCTCGGTATTCCCCGACCTGTCCCGCCCTCCAGCCAGACGGTTCTCCCTGGGCCCCGAGGTCGCCAGCGCCCGCAGAAGGGCGCCCGGCAAGGACCCTCGCCTAGTCCCAGCTTCCCGCCGGGCGTACAGCGGGGCGAGCGGCGCCTGCAGCCTGGCCGGAGCCCCTCGGCCCGTCCCCCACCCCCGGACTCGAAACGGCTTCTTCCCCGCTCCTCGGGTCTCACCATGGCGATCACTCAGGTTCGGGGGTCCGAAGATCCGACTTCCTGGCCCCGTGGCCCCGGCTCAAGGGCGGCCGGCGGGTCAAAGGTCAAGGGAGCCTGCAAAGAGCGCATGCGCCGGGCATGCGCGTTGCTCCACAGAAGCGCAGGGGCGTGGGCGGAACCTAAGGTCTGTGGGTGGGGCCTGCCTCAGCCTCTGGCGCTGGGGAAACCTCCCCAGGCTTAGGACACCGGACACTGTAGCCCTCGTGACTACCCTGGGGTGCTAGGAGCAAAGAATAAGGCCTGTTCTATCCGAGGGTGGGGAGAGACACTTCTTCCCTTCATTTTGCTCACGTATTTGGGACTTAAAAGACATAGAATAAACATATATTTCACAAATGTGATAAGGAGTAAGATCTAAATTTTCACCAATATTTAAGAGGACAGGAAAACTTCAAAAAAGGCTTGAGGGACATCCCTGGTGGTCCAATGGTTAAGAATCCACTTTGCAGCAGACACCACTTTGCAGCACACCAGTCCAGGACCCAAGATCTCACATGCCACAGGGGCAACTAGGCCCAGGCAACAACTGCTGAGCCCTCATGACAACAAAGACTCCTCCTGCTGCAACTAAGACCCGACACAGCCAAATAAATTAATAAATTATGTGTATATATATATATATAAAAACTACTACTGCGGGCAGGAAGCCCTTAGAAGAAATGGAGTAGCCATCATGGTCAACAAGAGTCCGAAAGGCAGTACTTCGAGGCAATCTCAAAAATGACAGAATGATCTCTTCGTTTCCAGGGCAAACCATTCAATATCACAGTCTATGCCCCAATCAGTAACGATGAAGAAGCCGAAGTTGAATGGTTTTATGAAGACCGACGAGACCTTTTAGAACTAACAACCAAAAATGATGTCCTTTTCATTATAGGGGATTGGAATGCTAAAGTAGGAAGTCAAGAAACACCTGGAGTAACAGGCAAATTTGGCCTTGGAATGCAGAATGAAGCAGGGCAAAGACTAATAAAGTTTTGCCAAGAAAATGCACTGGTCATAGCAAACACCCTCTTCCAACAACACAAGAGAAGACTCTACACATGGACATCACCAGATGGTCAACACCGAAATCAGATTGATTATATTCTATGCAGCCAAAGATGGAGAAGCTCTATACAGTCAACAAAAACAAGACCAGGAGCTGACTGTGGCTCAGATCATGAACTCCTTTTCATCATGATTATCTGGGTCGTGAAGATCTTTTTTGTACAGTTCTTCCATGTATTCTTGCCACCTCTTCTTAATATTTTAACAAAAGTGTCTGAAATGTAGTACTTGGATGCAGTCTCAAAAACGACAGAATGATCTCTGTTCGTTTCCAAGGCAAACCATTCAGTATCACAGTAATCCAAGTCTATGCCCCAACCAATAATGCTGAAGAAGCTGAAGTTGAGCGGTTTTTACGAAGACCTACACGACCTTTTAGAACTAACACCCCAAAAAGATGTCCTTTTCATTATAGGGGACTGGAATGCTAATGTAGGGAGTCAAGAAACACCTGGAGTAACAGGCAAATTTGGCCTTGGAATGCAGAATGATGCAGGGGCAAAGACTAACAGAGTTTTGCCAAGAAAATGCACTGGTCATAGCAAACACCCTCTTCCAACAATACAAGAGAAGACTCTACACATGGACATCACCAGATGGTCAACACCAAAATCAGATTGATTATATTCTATGCAGCCAAAGATGGAGAAGTTCTATACAGTCAACAAAAACAAGACCAGGAGCTGACTGTGGCTCAGATCATGAACTCCTTATTACCAAATTCAGACTTAACTGAAGAAAGTAGTGAAAACTGCTAGACCATTCAGGTATAACCTAAATCAAATCCCTTATGATTATACAGTCGAAGTGAGAAATAGACTTAAGGGCCTATATCTGATAGATAGAGTGCCTGATGAACTATGGAATGAGGTTCGTGACATTGTACGGGAGACAGGGATCAAGACCATCCCCATGGAAAAGAAATGCAAAAAAGCAAAATGGCTGTCTGGGGAGGCCTTATAAATAGCTGTGAAAAGAAGAGAGGTGAAAAGCAAAGGAAAAAAGGAAAGATATAAGCATCTGAATGCAGAGCTCCAAAGAATAGCAAGAAGAGATAAGAAAGCCTTCTTCAGTGATCAATGCAAAGAAATAGAGGAAAAGAACAGAATGGGAAAGACTAGAGACCTCTTCAAGAAAATAAAACTCTTGGATACTATAAAACTCTTAGAGGAAAACAAAGGAGAAACACTCTTTGACATAAATTACAGCAAAATCTTTTTTTAACTACCTCCTGGAACAACAAAAATAAAACCAAAATAAACAACTGGGATCCAATTAAACTTAAAAACTTTTGCACAGCAATGGAAACCATAAGCAAGACAAAAAGACAAACCTCAGAATGGGACAAAATATGTACAAACAAAGCAGTGGACAAAGGGTTAATCTCCAAAATATACAAACAGTTCATGGAGTTCAATATTTAAAAAAATTAAAAAATAGGCAGAAGATCTAAATAGATATTTCTCCACAGAAGAAATATAGATGGCCAATAAACACAAGAAATGGTGCTCAACCTCACTAATTATCAGAGAAATGCAAATCAAAACTACAATGTGGTACCAGTTCATACCAGCCAAAATGGCCATCATCAAAAAATCTACAAACAATAAATGCTGGAGAGGGTGTGGAGAAAAGGGAAATCTCTTACACTGTTGGTTAGAATGTAAGCTGGCACAGCCACCGTGGAGAACAATATGGCAATACCTTAAAAAACTAAACACAGAACTACCATATGATCCAGCAATCCCAATACAGGCCATATACCCTAAGAAAACCACAACTTAAAAAGACACATGTACGTACCCCAGTGTTCATCACAGCACTATTTACAATAGCCTGGACATGGAAGCAACCTAGATGTCCACTGACAGATAAAGATGTGGTACATATACACAGTGGAATATTATTGTCATATAAAGGAATGAAATTGGGTCAGTAGTAGGGATGTGGATGAACCTAGAGCCTGTCATACAGATTGAAGTGAGTAAAACAGGGAAAAATATCATATTAATGCCTATATATGGAATCTAGAAAAATGGTGCTGATAAACCTATTTGCAGGACAGGAACAGAGGCACGGACATGGAGAACAAAGCTGAATGTATGTGCCCTATGTTCAAACTATACCACAAAGCTACAGTAGTCAAAGCAGTATGGTACTAGCACAAAAACAGACACATAGATCAATGGAATGGAGTAGAGACCCCAGAGATAAACCTACATACATGAGGTCACCTAATCTATGACAAAGGAGGCAAGAATATAAAATGGGGGAGAGAGAATCTTTCAACAAATAGTTCTGGAAAATTTTGGGCAGCTACATTTAAAACAACAAGATCAGAACATTTCTTCATACCATATACAAAAATAGGGCTTCCCTGGTGGCTCAGCTGGTAAAGAATCCACTGAAATACAGGGGACCTGAGTTAGATCCCTGGATTGGGAAGATCCCCTGGAGAAGGGAAAGGCTACCCACTCCAGTATTCTGGCCTGGAGAATTCCATGGATTGCATAGTCCATGGGGCCACAAAGAGTCTAACACAACTGAGTGACTTTCACTCACTCAAGATACAAAACTAAACACAAAATAGAGATTAAAGGCTTAAATGTAAAGCTAGAAACCATAAAACTAGGAGGAAACATAGGCAATACACTCTGATAAAGGCCTTATAAATATTTTTTTGGATATGTCTTCTCAGACACAGCAAACATAGGCAAAAATAAATCAGATCTAATCAAACTTAAAAGCTTTTGCACAGTGAATCAAACTATAGACAAAATGAAAATACAAACTATTGAATGGGAGAAGAATTTGCAAAAGATATGTCTGATAAGGGGAATATCCAAAATAAGTTAAAAACTCATACAATTCAATATAAAAAAGTTAAAAATGGACAGAGCACATTAATAGACATTTCTCCAAAGAAAACATAAGCTGGACAATGGAAACATAAAAAGATGCTCCAACTTGTTAATCATCAGGGAAATTCAGATCAAAACCATCAAGAGAGATCAACTTTTACCTATCAGAATGGCTATAGCCTAAAGACAACATATAAATGTTGGCAATGATGTGGAGAAAAGGGAACCCTGGTATACTGGTGGTTGAGAGTGTAAATTGGTTCAGCCACTATGGGAAGCAGCATGGAATTCCCACAAAAATTAAAAATACAACTACCATATAACCATGGTTATATATCTAAAGAAAACAAACAAACACTAGTTCAAAAAGATATATGTACCCCAATGTTCATAGCAGCATCATTTACAATTGTCAGGTGTGGAAGCAACCCAACTGCCCATAGACAGACGAATGGATAAAAAAGATATGGTGTGTATATATGCAATGGAATATTATTCAGCCATAAAAAGGAATTAAATTCTGCCATTTTTCAGCAATGTGGATGGACCTAGAGAATTTTATGCTTAGTGGAAAATGTCACACTGAGGAAGATAAATACTGTGTGTGTTTTCACTTATATGTGGAATATAAAAAATAAAGCATATGAATGCATAGAGCAAAACAGAAACAGACTCACAGAGAACAAATTATGCTTTAATATACTATATTTGTCCTTTTCTTTCTGACTTACTTCACTCTGTATAACAGGCTCTTGGGTTATCCACCTCACTAGAATTGACTCAAATTCATTCACTTTTATGGCTGAGTAATATTGCATTCCAGTCCATCCTAAAGGAGATCAGTGCTGGGTGTTCATTGGAAGGCCTGGTGCTAAGGCTGAAACTCCAATAGTTTTGCCACCTCATGAGAAGAGCTGACTCATTGGAAAAGACCCTGATGCTGCAAGGGATTGGGGGCAGGAGGAGAAGGAGACAACAGAGGATGAGATGGCTGGATGGCATCACCAACTCAATGGACTTGAGTTTGAGTAAATTCCGGGAGCTAGTGATGGAGAGGGGTCCTGGAGGTCAGTGATTCATGGGGTCGCATAGAGTTGGACATGACTGAGCGACTGAACTGAACTGAATATTGCATTGTGTATATGCACCACAACTCCTTTATCCATTGGTCTGTCATGGACATCTAGGTTGCTTCCATGTCCTGGCTATTGCAAATAGTGCTGCAGTGAACATTGGGGTACATGTTGTCTCTGTGAATTGTGGTTTTCTTTAGTGTATATGCCACTTACTTATATCTAATAGTTTGTACTTCTTAATCCCCTCCCCCCTTCACCTTTCCCTCTCCCTACTGGTAAACACTAGTTTCTTCTCTGTGAGTCTGTTTCTGTTGAGAAAGTAAATCAAATGAAAGAAATAGATAATACAGATAGAACTCAGAAATGGCCAAATTTGCATCACTTCATGGGAAATAGATGGGGAAACAGTGTCAGACTTTATTTTGGGGGGCTCCAAAATCACTGCAGATGGTGACTGCAGCCATGAAATTAAAAGACGCTTACTCCTTGGAAGAAAAGTTATGACCAACCTAGATAGCATATTCAAAAGCAGAGGCATTACTTTGCCGACTAAGGTCTGTCTAGTCAAGGCTATGGTTTTTCCTGTGGTCATGTATGGATGTGAGAGTTGGACTGTGAAAAAGGCTGAGCACTGAAGAATTGATGCTTTTGAACTATGGTGTTGGAGAAAACTCTTTAGAGTCCCTTGGACTGCAAGGAGATCCAACCAGTCCATTCTGAAGGAGATCACCCCAAAGAAATCCCAGGGCTGATCTCCTTCAGAAGGGACTGGTTGGATCTCCTTGCAGTCCAAGGGACTCTCAAGAGTCTTCTCCAACACCACAGTTCAAAAGCATTAATTCTTCAGTGCTCAGCCCTGGGATTTCTTTGGAAGGAATGATGCTAAAGCTGAAACTCCAGTACTTTGGCCACCTCATGCTTTTTGAACTATGGTGTTGGAGAAAACTCTTTAGAGTCCCTTGGACTGCAAGGAGATCCAACCAGTCCATTCTGAAGGAGATCACCCCAAAGAAATCCCAGGGCTGATCTCCTTCAGAATGGACTGGTTGGATCTCCTTGCAGTCCAAGGGACTCTCAAGAGTCTTCTCCAACACCACAGTTCAAAAGCATTAATTCTTCAGTGCTCAGCCCTGGGATTTCTTTGGAAGGAATGATGCTAAAGCTGAAACTCCAGTACTTTGGCCACCTCATGCGAAGAGTTGACTCATGGGAAAGACTCTGATGCTGGGAGGGATTGGGGGCAGGAGGAGAAGGGGACAACCGAGGATGAGATGGCTGGATGGCATCACTGACTAGATGGACGTGAGTCTGAGTGAACTCCAGGAGTTGGTGATGGACAGGGAGGCCTGGCGTGCTGTGAGTCATGGGGTCGCAAAGAGTTGGACACGACTGAGCGACTGAACTGAACTGAATCTAAGGAATATGTTATAAAATAAAGTATTTACAGAATCTCATTAGTATTAAAAGGCAGAACTGAAAGATATTTAATAATAATGTTGAAATGGCTTCATGGTTATTTGTTTTACAGGAGTTTGGAAGGGCATTAAATACTGCCATATGGCCACAATATGAACCTAGAAGTTCACATTTAAGAGTGTGCTATAGGCAGGATCACATTCTAATACAGCCATTTGACACTCCAAAGTAACAGTTTTCACTTTTTGTTCTGCCATAGTAAATGGAAAATGATGTTCACATTCTAGATTTAGTCCTGGGAATATACCCAGGTTCTGAGAAAATACTCTCTTCTCTGACAATTTTTCTTTGTTCAGAACATTTAGACAATACAGGACTATAGCTGTTGTTTATATACAATGTAATGAATTCTCATTTGCACAACAGGCAGTCTAAGTGGGGCCTGTACCAGTTGTTTGTCATTAGTCCAAGAACACCTGCAACACTTGGAATGCAAACTAGTACAGCCACTATGGAGAACAGTGTGGAGATTCCTTAAAAAACTGGAAATAGAACTGCCTTATGACCCAGCATTCCCACTGCTGGGCATACGCACCGAGGAAATCAGAATTGAAAGAGACACATGTACCCCAATGTTCATTGCAGCACTGTTTATAATAGCCAGGACATGGAAGCAACCTAGATGTCCATCAGCAGATGAATGGATAAGAAAGCTGTGGTACATATACACAATGGAGTATTACTCAGCCATTAAAAAGAATACATTTGAATCAGTTCTAATGAGGTGGATGAAACTGGAGCCTATTATACAGAGTGAAGTAAGCCAGAAAGAAAAACACCAATACAGTATACTAATGCATATATATGGAATTTAGAAAGATGGTAATGATAACCCTGTATGTGAGACAGCAAAAGAGACACAGATGTATAGAACAGTCTTTTGGACTCTGTGGGAGAGGGAGAAGGTGGGATGATTTGGGAGAATGGCATTGAAACATGTATAATATATGAAATGAATCACCAGTCCAGGTTCGATGCATGATACTGGATTCTTGGGGCTGGTGCACTGGGATGACCCAGAGGGATGGTACGGGGAGGGAGGTGGGAGGCGGGTTCAGGATGGGGAACACGTGTATACCCATGGCAGATTCATGTTGATGTATGGCAAAACCAATACAATAGTATAAAATAATTAGCCTCCAATCAAAATAAATAAATTTATAGTAAATAAAGAAAAGTATGACTTTTATAATATGCAGAAAAACCACTCTACATTACGATGAATAAAAATATGGTTTTTTCACTGTAATGTGGAATAACTCTCAGGTAGTAACTCAAACTTTCTCCATATGCATTACTGTGTTCTATAATATTAGTCAAAACTATCACTCCTTTATAGGTAAACTTTAGCATTCACTGAAAACACTTAAAATGCTATAGTATATTCTGTTTTAAATTAAAATGCATGAATTGGTAAATGTTTAAAAAATAGATAGTATAACAAACTGTAGGTCTAAGAAATATAATATATCACATGTTATCTATGCTAAAGAGTTTGTTTAAGTATCCAGAGATCTGATTAATTTTTCAGACATAAAGTCAAGTCTGGAACTAACTAACTCAACATACTCTTTAGAAGAAGTAATTCTTTTTTTGAATCACAACTGAACTTCAAATTGCTTACATATGTATGTGTTTTGCTCTCACTGTTTTAAAACTAATAACAATCATTTTAGCTGCATGGCTATATTATGAACTTACCTTGTACCAAAATAGCTGGAGTGGGGCATGGTCAACATAACATCTTAATAATGTTTTGGACATCTTAACAACAAAGTTATCTCTTTTCTGCATCTATGCTGATCATGCAAATGCCCCTAAACTGTCAATAACTCTTCCAAAGCAACTTTAATAAATGTGGAGACATGGATTAATATTTCAGTAAATCAGTTCACATCTCCTAAAAGTTCATATGTATTAACGCTACAAAAGAACATGAATTAAGGAAGTAACAGTGAAAATAACTTTAAGCAATAATTCCAAATTAACCATAGTAAAACAGAACTTTATACTTGAGTTATATACATATGTTAAAAGTGC
Source organism: Madoqua kirkii (assembly GCA_006408675.1). Lineage (NCBI taxonomy): Eukaryota > Metazoa > Chordata > Mammalia > Artiodactyla > Bovidae > Madoqua > Madoqua kirkii. Next base: position 24,062 of record SJYC01026122.1, read on the forward strand.
AATCACTAAGTTTGATCCTGAATTATCCAGGTTTAGTTAAAAACTTTACTGTTACTGTTGAACATTTGGTTCACTTTAATAGAAATTAGAAATGTTAATGAGCACACTCTTTTTTTCTCAAACAATTACTATAAACTGTTATACTTTAAGAATTCATAATTTCTATCTTATTAGAGAAACAATTTGATATTGTTTTAATCAAATACAAATAAGTTAAAAAAATCTGCATCAGAGTAAAAGAGATAGAAGAAAAGATACGCTTTACTCTCTTATATAGGTACACAGCTTATAGAAATATGTATGTAAAACATAGTTATTATTTTTTTGGTAGTAGGTATGCACTGTTAGGTTCAAAATTCAACTGGCTAACATTTCTACCAAAGCAAAACAAAACTTTAGAAAAATAGCTCATATATTTCATCAAATAAGTGAACACAGAAAGCACCTTGACACTGTTAATTTGCCAAACTATATAATACTGATGGGCAGATGAAACCAGATTCTCCTGTTGTTTGTACTAGAGTTACCTCCCAAGCATCATTTGGGTATTCAGGCCCAACCACAATTCTGTGTTCACCCATTGTGTGCTTGAGACCAGTGTTATCTAATATAAGTACTACCATGGTCTTTGAGACTGTGGAGAATCACAGTGGGAAGGCTGTGGGACTGCCACCCCGTCACTAACTCAGCCTCTACCTCCTTAACGTGGGCACTGAGCAGGAGGGGTGGCACTTTCAGAAGCAGGTCAAGAGGCAGCAGAGCTGAAGAAATAAAAGGGGGAAAGACATGAGACTATAACACAAATTGCACTGAATTTCAGGGTGTCGTGTGTGATGTTACTGCTGACAAAGCTAAATTACCTGGTCTCAGTCTGGATCCTATTCCACCAGTGAAGTCTCTGTAAGCAGAATGAGAAGGTTTATTCAACTTGGATTTGACTAACATTTACTGAAAGCTTATATCCTACTATGGTTTATGAAACCATATGAAAATATAGGTTTCTTTTTCCTAACTACGTCCTCAAGAGTTTAATAAAGGGAGAAAAGAGATATAATTGAACCCAGAGCAGAAGTGACATTCTATGACGAATGGAAGAACTTGATTGCATCGCAGTTGTTCATAAGCTCTAAGAATAATTATAAGCCTAAATCTTAGGCTTGAATGATTTTCTTGTTACATTTAAAAACAAAATGCTTGAACTTCCCTGGTGGCTCAGTGGTAAAGAATCTGCCTGACATGCAAGAGACATAGTTTTGGTAGCTGATCCAGGAAGATCCCACATGACTTGCAGCAAATAAGTCCTTGTGCCACAACTACTGAGCCTGTGCTCTGGAGCCTGGGAACCACAGCCACTGAGCCCATGTGCCTTGGAGCCACTGAGCCCATGCGCCCTGGAGCCCACGCTCTGCAGCAGAGGAGCCACTGCAGCGGGAAGCCTGCGCACTCGACTAGAGGGTAGCCCCAGCCAGAGATAAGCCAGAGATAAGCCAGCACAGCCGGGAAGGCTCAGAACAGCCAAAAATAAATAAACAAAATCAAAATTCGTATGAAAAATAAATAGCCTTTACAATTTTATATGCAGTATGTTCCCTGCTTTATTCCTGCTGTCTTAAAGAAGAAACTATAACTCTTCCTATGAAAAAATTTTTACATTTAAGAAGACTATATTTTTCCTTATGTTCTCAGCATTATTACCATCACTTTTTGTGATGCGACCCCATGGACTGTATAGGGATCGTCCCAACCCAGGGATCAAATCTGGGTCTCCTGCATTGCAGGCAGATTATTTACCAGCTGAGCTATAAGGGAAGCCCCAAAATAAATAAAAAATAAAGATACTTATATTGTATGAAAAAATAGCATTTAAAATTTTATATTTAGTATGTTCCATACTTTATTCCTTCCATCTTAAGGAAGAAACTATAGCTCTTCCTATGAAATGAGATAATTTTTACATTTAAGAGGATTATATTTTTCCTTATGTTCTCAGCATTATTACCATCACTTTTTTGCCCTATTCTAAAATTTAGGATTTCCTTATCATTATGAAAGTTGGTCTCAGGACCTTTCACCAAGTGGAAGAGTCATTAGACCCTACTAAGGACAGCATTAAATAACCTTCAATTTTGTTTTATCTACTAGAATCTAGAGACAAGTTCTTAACAGTTGTTTTTTTTTAAGAAATAAGAAACATCTATGCCCTGACAAATTATAAGAACCATACTTTACCACAACACAACCGAAGTACATCAAACATCCTCTATGTTTAAAGCACATGATAGGTGTTTACTAAGTGGGAATTGATATAGGGACTCAGACACAAATAAACATGATAATTCTATTACCCCAACCCTTTCACTACAGTCACAGAAATTTTAGTACATACATGCAACACATACCCAAGTTATTAAGCATATAAAATTCGGCACTCATTACCTACCACTCAACTTAATTACTAGAATAATATCAAAATGTGTGCATCTAACTATGAACTCCTTCCCTCTCCATTTCCATCCTTCCAATCCCCCGTCAATCCACTCCTCTCTTGATCCTCTTTATTTTTTCTGTCCCATTCCCAGCCCATATTTCCAGATCCTTGAAAATTAAATGAAACTCATCAGTTTTACATAGGTAATATATTCTTTTTACACCTGGAATAAGGCCACATGTTTACATAAGGAAAAAGGATAATCCCTGCCTCACATTTTCAAAGAGGGGCATAATCTTAGCAGTGCCCATATAAGTGTGGGCAGAAGCCTCAGGACTGAGCAGAGGGGTAGAGCATCTGTTCCAGCAAATTATTCCCTTGCACATAGGTTACCCCTCAGCAAGGGCAAATGCATAGCCCACACCCTAGTCTTCTAGACAAGCCTAGCACTGTCCAACAGAAATATGCAAACTACAAACAGAAGTCTAAATATTCTGGCAGCCATAGTTTTAAGAAGCATAAAGAAAAAAGTGAAATTAATTTTAATAACATTTTAAACTAAACCAAAATATTATTTCAACATGTACTAAATATAAATATTAATGTAATTTTAAAATTTTAAATAAAATTTAAAATTCTTGGGATATACAGGCAACCTGGTCCCAGTGCAGAGCCCAACAGTGGCAGCAGTGGCCATCGCTAGCACTTACTCAAGCAGCATCAGAAGTTTCCTGGATTCTGATGGGGATGCTCTACCACAGCTAATCTCTGACACATCCCATGAGTCCACACAGCTCTCTGCTAGCCCAGCAGAGTTTTCCCACAAATGTGTAGGGGGTGGTGGCAGAGGCAGGGAGAAATGATTAACTATGAGAAACAAAGAGGGCTTACATCTGAGTCAGTATCCGACGGGAGCTGCAGTCTGCATGGTCAGCGCATTAGATCTCTGTCAATGTACAGACCACACTTGTTTCAGCACCCCACACCACTGAAGCAGAGGTCTTGGTTCAGGGAAGACGGGGGGAAAATCCACTTAAAGGGGATAGACCTAGCTTCTTCCCTGGCAATTTAAAAGCAGACCTCACCCCTAACAGGGCAGTGATGGCCACTGGGCAGAGAGGAAGTCCTGCCTCAGATCTGGTGCCAACTCTAGGCCCTCCATCTCTAGCACCACTGCCTATCAAGGGGATAGCTTCCAGCACATCCTGAAGAAACGTATAACTGGCATCCACCTGAGATCCAGCTCACCCGTCAAAGGCAGGTACAAGGCACACACAGTGTGCAGAGGGATGCTTTCACATAAAAACAGCCATTTCAAGACTGCAGTGGACAACTGTTTCACCTAAAGTGATAGAGACAGAGAAAGATAAATAAAAAGAGGAACTACTGTCAATTGAAAAAGCAAAAGAAAACCCTTGAAAAATAATGAAACAGAAATAAACAATTTACCCCGAGAGAACTTAAAACATGATTAATAATAAAATTAATAAAGGAAAAGAACTGATCTCAACAGTGAACATTTTAAAATATTAAAAAGACCCAATCAGAAAGTTGCAGGATACAAGGTCAATACACAGAAATCACTTGCATTCCTGTATACTAACAATGAAAAATCAGAAAAAGAAACTAAGGAATCAACTCCATTCACCACTGCAACAAAAAGAATAAAATATCTAGGAGTAAACCTACCTAAGGAGACAAAAGAACGGTATGCAGAAAATTATAAGACAGTGGTGAAAGAAATCAAAGACAATATAAGCAGATGGAGAGATATTTCATGTTCTGGGGTAGGAAGAACCAATACTGTGAAAATGACTATACTACCAAATACAATCTATGGATTCAATGCAATCCTTATCAAATTACCAATGGCGATTTTCACAGAACTAGAGCAAAAAAATTCACAATGCACATGGAAACACAAAAGATCCTGAATATCCAAAGCAGCCTTGAGAAAGAAGAATGGAACTGGAGGAATCAACCTTCCTGACTTCAGAATATACTACAAAACTACAGTCATCAAGACAGTACGGTACTGGAACCAAAACAGAAGTATAGACCAATGGAACAAGATAGAAAGCCCAGAGATAAACCTACACATTTATGGGTAGCTTATTTTTATCAAAGGAGGCAAGAATATACAATGGGGCAAAGATAGCCTTTTCAATAAGTTGTGCTGGGAAAACTGGACATATACATGTAAAAGAATGAAATTAGAACACTTTCTAAAACCATATAGAAAGATAAACACAAAATGGATTAAAGATCTAAACATAAGATCAGAAACTAAAAAACTCTTAGAGAAAAACATAGGCAGAACACTGGATGACAGAAGTCAAAACAAAATCCTCTATGACCCACCTCCTAGAGTAATGGAAATAAAATAAAAAATAAACAAGTGGGACCTAATTAAACCTAAAAGCTTTTGCACAGAAAAGGAAACTACAAACAATGTGAAAAGACAACCCTCAGAATAGGAGAAAATAATAGCAAAGGAAACAACTGGCAAAGAATCAATCTACAAAATATACAGCAGTTCATACAACTCAATACCAGAAAAACAAATAACCCAATAAAAAGGTGGGGAAAAGACCTAAACAGACATTTCTCCAAAGAAGACATTCAGATAGCTAACAAGCATATGAAAAGATGCTCAACATTGCTCATTATTGGGGAAATACAAATCAAAACTACAATGAGATACCACCTCACACTACTCAGAATTGCCATCATCAAAAAGTCTACAAACAATAAATACTGGAGACAATGTGGAGAAAAGGTAATTCTCTTGCACTGCTGGTGGGAATGTAAACTGATACAGCCACAAAGCCAGCATATGACACAACAATCCCACCTCTGGGTATATACCCTGAGGAAACCAAAACTGAAAAAGACACAAGCACCCCAATGTTCAATGCAGTTCTATTTACAATAGCTAGAACACTGAAACAACATAGATGTCCATTGACAGATGAATGGATAGAGAAGCTATGATACATATACACAATGGAATATTACTCAGCCATAAAAAGGAAAGCATTTCAGTCAGTTCTAATGAGGTGGATGAACATAGAGCCTATTTTACAGTGAAGAAAGTCAGAAAGAAAAATATAAATATCACATACTACCACATATATAAGGAATCTAGAAAATGGCACTGATGAATTTATTTGAAGGGCAGATCATGAATTTCTTACTGTGAAATTCATACTTAAATTGAAGAAACTGGGGAAAACCAGAAGATCATTTGGGTATGGCCTAAATAAAATCTCTTATAACTATACAGTGGAGGTGAGAAATAGATTTAAGGGACAAGATCTGATAGAGTGCCTGATGAACTATGGATGGCAGTTCGTGATGCTGCACAGGAGACAGGAATTAGGACCATCCTCAAGAAAAAGAAATCCAAAAAGCAAAATGGCTGCCTGGGGGGAGGAGGCCTTACAAATAGCTGTAAAAAGAAGAGAAGCAAAAAGCAAAGGAGAAAAAGAAAGGTATACTCATTTGAATGCAGAGTTCCAAAGAATAGCAAGAAGACATAAGAAAGCCTTCCTCATGGTCAATGCACAGAAATAGAGGAAAACAACAGAATGGGAAAGACTAGAGATCTCTTCAAGGAAATTAGAGATACCAAGGGAAAATTTCACCCAAAGGTGGGCACAATAAAGGACAGAAATGGTATAGACCTAACAGAAGCAGAAGACATTAAGAACAAGTGGCAAGAAAACACAGAAGAACTGTACAAAAAAGATTTTCACGACCAAGATAATCATGATGGTGCGGTCACTCACCTAGAGCCAGACATTCTGGAATGTGAAGTCAAGTGGGCCTTAGGAAGCATTACTACAAACAAAGCTAGTGGAGGTGATAGAATTCCAATTGAATTATTTCAAATCCTGAAAGATGATGCTGTGAAAGTGCTGCACTCAATATGTCAGCAAATTTGGAAAACTCAGCAGTAGCCACAGGACTGGAAAAGGTCAGTTTTCATTCCAATCCCAAAGAAAGGCAATGCCAAAGAATGTCCAAACTACCACACAATTACACTCATCTCACACGCTAGTAAAGTAATGCTCAAAATTCTCCAAGTCAGCCTTCAGCAATATGTGAACTGTGAACTTCCAGATGTTCAAGCTGGTTTTAGAAAAGGAAGAAGAACCAGAGATCCAATTGCCAACATCTGCTGGATCATCGAAAAAGCAAGAGAGTTCCATGAAAACATCTATTTCTGCTTTATTGACCATGCCAAAGCCTTTGACTGTGTGGATCACAATAAACTGTGGAAAATTCTTCAAGAGATAGGAATACCAGACCACCTCATTTGCCTCTTGAGAAACCTGTATACAGGTCAGGAAACAACAGTTAGAACTGGACATGGAAAAATAGAATGGGTCCAAATAACAAAAGGAGTACGTCAAGGCTGTATATTGTCACCCTGTTTATTTAACTTATATGCAGACTACACCATCAGAAATGCTGGGCTGGAGGAAGCACAAGCTGGTATCAAGATGGCCGGGAAAAATATCAATAACTTCAGATATGCAGATGACACCACCCTTATGGCAGAAAATGAAGAGGAACTAAAAAGCCTCTTGATGAAAGTGAAAGCGGAGAGTGAAAAAGTTGGCTTAAAGCTCAACATTCAGAAAACGATCACAGCATCTGGTCCCATTGCTTCATGGGAAATAGATGGGGAAACAGTGGAAACAGTGTCAGACTTTATTTTGGGGGGCTCCAAAATCACTGCAGATGGTGATT